>CAUYRH010035977.1:0-63995 GCA_963574655.1 Perodicticus potto
GTCACCCTGGGTAGAGTGCCGTGGCATCACAGCTCACAGCACCCTCCAATTCCTGGGCTCAAGCGAGTCTCTTGCCTCTGCCTCCCAAGTAGCTGGGACTACAGGTGCCCGCCACAACGCCCGGCCATTTTTTGGTTGCAGTCGCCATTGTTGTTTGGCGGGCCCGGGCTGGATTCGAACCCGCCAGCTCAGGTGTACATGGCTGGTGCCTTAGCCCGTTGAGCCACAGGTGCTGGGCCGAGAGGGATAGACTTTAAAGTAATAATCAGCAATCCCGAGTTTGATGTGCCTCTTGAGATGCCAGGGAAACATCAACTAGGCAGATTTTTTGAGCCTGGAGTTCGGTTCAGTGGAGAGATGTAGGCTGGAGAAGAGAGAAAAAGAAAGAATCCATCAGTGCGCTGTGGTATTGGAATCCACAAGACTAGGTGAGGTGAACTAGGAAACAAATGTAAATTGAGAAAAGACAGGTCCAGAGACTTCCATCACCCCTTTGAGGTTGATGAGGAGAGAAAGATAGAGCAAAGGATTGGGGAAGAGCAGCCCACATAGAAGGAGAAACACTGGGGAAATTTGAAGTCTCAGAAGGAAACCAAAGGCGTGTTTCAAGCAAGAGGAATGACCAATTACATCAAATACTGTTGATGTTTTAGTAAAACGAAGACTGAATCTACTATGAGATTTCACAACACATAGGTTTTGTTTAGTGAAAAGAACAATTTCAGGGCAAGGATTAGAGGAGATAACCAATCAGAATACGTTTAAGAAAGAATGAAAATTAGAATAACTGGAATCAGCAAAGATATACCTTTAGTAAAGTTTTGCTATAAGGGGGAGCAGAGTAACAGGAAAATCTCTAGGGGAGTGGGGTCAAAAGAGTGCTAATTTTTTTTAGATGGGAGATATTACAATAATATCTCCCAAAAAAAATTCCATAGAAGGGGAAATTAATGATGGAGGAAAGGAAAAGAAAAAAATGGCTGGAACCATGTCCTGGAAGAGGGGTAAGGCATTGTACACAGGCAAAGGGAGTGATGGGCCTAGGAGAAGGCAGCAGGTGGCCTGGCTACTGTGTGCGGTGCTGCCAAATGAGACCAGACCAGACCATGTGGATGTGTGTTTTCCTCCAGCCAAAAGCAGCTGCTCACATGCAAGGTGGAGTAGGCAGAGTTGGAACAAACCAGAACTGAGGATTGAGTCTTTAGGACAAAGTTAGAGAAGGGTGGGAGAATGGAAGGTCTATACCAGAAAATGATGGGAGTGATGGTTCACGGGATTTAGTTTGAGTAATCAAGGTCACAAAGGGAGTGAGGTGCAGTCAAAAGCTGGAGGATGTGATGGATTCCTTGCCTGGTGTGATCAAAGGATTATGGGAGTCAAGTGACTTAGAGACAGACATCGGGAAGCATCTCATCTGGGCTGGGGGAGCATGGATCAGCAGATCAGACCACTTACCATTCCCTGAGGCTCAGAGCATTTCAAACGTGCTCTGAAATTTACTCTTGCTGTTCTTTGATTGGAATCATTTTGAATCTCCTCTTTGGCTCTTACTCATCATTCTTCATGGCCCAGACCAGATGATGTGTCCCCGTGTTGCTTCCCCAGTCCTCCAAGTCATAATTAATGGCCTTCTCTGCTGTGCTCACATCACGTGCTTTACTCACCTTGACTGTGACGTGCATCTCATGTATCATCATCTGTTTACAAGTCTGACTTGCCACAGCTCATGATCTTGATGAGGACGGGAGAATATTCTACTCACTACACTGCACATTCCCAGCAAGTGGCCCAGAGGCTGGCTCATGGCTCGTTCGTCACTGCCCCACCCCAGGGACCTCAGGTCTCACTTGCCCTCCTCCAATCCAGTCTCCAAACTCCAGTCAAGGTGGTTTCCTCAGAAGTGTAGATTAGACCAGGTTATGCTATGCCTCTGCCTTGAACCCTTAATAACTTTCCAATTGCTCTAAAGATGAAGACCAAATTCTTTCCACGCAGCGCTGCAGGTTCAGTTTACAGGTGCCTGGCTAGCTCCCTTGCTCTCTAGGCTCCCTCTGCCCTTTATCTCAGCCTCCCTGGCTTCCTAGGACTTCCAAAGTGACACATCTTCCCTGAAACCAGAGTCCTATCAAGAGCATTCCCTCCGTCTGTCCCTCTTCCTACTCTTCAGATACCAGTTCAAGAATCATGTCCTCAGGGAGGAAGATGCCTTATTACACACTTGAAAAGCATCCTTTACCATCTACTGACTCGCGTGTGTAATCACCTGGGCACAAGGGTGGTTATTTACATTTATGTGTGCTCCCACACTCATCTGGAAGCCCCCGCAGGGCCATGACGACCGAGCTTCGCTCTTTCCCATGTTCCCAACGAAGAGCCTGACTCATTAAAGATCTTCATAAATTTCTTCACTGAATCAATTCACCAGATTAATAAACAAATGGCTCTAAAGTTTTACTCTTTTGGGAAAATACAACCATTTTGGTTCCCCAAGTCCTTATATTTCCTGCACGAGAAGAAAACATAATCAGATACACACACGTACACACTCACACCTGGGTTAATTAGTTTTCACACAGATCTTTAAAACCACATAACCAGACATGTCAGTCTATAGTGTGTAACTTATAAGTTATGCCTAATTGTTAAAATGAAGATGACGCATATGTGGCTGGGCCACATGACTGTAAGTTGTCAGGAAAGCTTGTTGGTTGCACTGTGCATTTCAGAGCATACCTCAGAGCTAGAAATGTTGCTCATTAGTTTCCCTGCATAAAAAATGGCCAATATAATGAAAGCCAAGTGCATATTTTTGGTGTGGGTTAAATAATGAGGTCTTTCCTAAGCCTGTCCTATAATGTGGAAAGTGGGCTATAGCGGTCTATTTTCCATATCTTTATTTGTGCATGTGTGTATAACATGACTTATTTTTTTAACTTAATTTTATTAAATCATAATTGTATACATTTATGGGGTACAATATGATGATTTGATATACAATGTGGAATGTTTATGTAAAACTAATTAACATAACTAGCCCCTCACTTATTTTTGTGGTAAGACATTTATAATGTACTCTTCGTTGTTTAGAAACGTACCCTTGGACTGTGTACATTGTGCTATAAGCACTAGAATGATAAGAATAACATATAGTCTCTTCAAGGAAAATACATTGGCTTACTTTCTCTCTCTTATACACCATTAATATAAATAATAGGCATATATAAATGTGTAAAATAATAGGCATTTATAAGTAAATACATATATTTCTTTTTGGTTTTTAATTAAGAATGCCTATGAGAATAAAAAAACTCATAATTATTTTTATTAAAAAAGAAAGACTTTCTAGTAACTACTTTGAAGAAATATTCTAGCTTTTCTAATAGAAAACTTTTGACAGAAGTGAAGATGCTCTCATAAACTCCCTTTACCTACTACCGAGCTTCAATACTTGTCAACTTCTGCTACTGTTGTTTCCTCTCAAGAAATTCCAGAAGGGTGAAATACAGGTCAAATTCAAGGACTTGTCTAGGATAGTTGCCCAAAACAATCTCCTCGTCTTTGTTCTTCTCCCCCACCACTAGCATGGCTCTCTGTCCCAGCAGACATCAACTGCTCTTTGTGAGGCAGGGTCAACTGTGCTTAGTACCATCACTTGGCAGGGAAAAGAGGATTTCTCGTGACACTCGTCAAGCCATCTCCAAGGTAATCTTCTTCTGTAGCACAAGACTCAAATCCAAAGCATCTTGAGATGACTCTGACATAAATATATTCAAGATCAATTTTAGAAATTGACGTACTACTCAGAGTCTGATACAGACATGCTCGTGACTCATAATCACTGTTTTTGCACAGGCTGCTTTATCAATCCATGCAAAATGTAGTTCAGTGCAGCTGTTAAAATTTACAATTATACTCTATTTTGCGATGCTGCATTTGAGCCGATGTTGGTAATGTTACTTGTTTTTATGTTCAAGTAGCAGCCTAATAATTTTTATACTTCGTCTTATGTGTTACAAAAATCTTATCCTGATTTTTCAGTAACTTTTGGCCAAGCATATTATAAATTTGGCTGGACTAAAAAAAGACAGAAATGAATATTTGAAACACCCAGCATTTAAGTAACTTGAGGAGTAAATAGACTTTCTGCAGTGGTTCTGATGGAAAAGAGGAGACTTTGGCCTTATCTTGAACTTGGCCTAGTAACCTTGATAAAATTGGTTACTCTGCTCTAACTTCAGAGTTCACAGCCACCAAAGACTGGATGTTCCACCCTAAACTGAGTCCCCTAATGACTAAGCAAGTATCCAGTCTCACAGCTGAAAGACAGAGGGTTACACCTCAGACCCTGCTCTCTCTTCACTGTGGAATGCCTCATTTTGACTAAAATATGCCTGCAAAGATGACTTGCACTGATTCCCATTTAGACATGCCCTGATTTGGTGCTGTTATGTCCATTTTCCTTAAGGTACTTCTGTTCTTACCACTGAGAAAGTATAGATCCACTTTCTTTAGTCACCATCCAAAACTTTTCTTGTTTAAATCCCTACAACTACACACGTATTAAAGTCCCCCAGGACTTTGCAGATATAGCCCATCCTACGAACACCTTAGTCTTAGGTGATGCAAGGCTCAGGATGTCCTAGGTCCTAGTGAGGGTCCCTCCAACTTCTGCTCATTCATTCATTCAACTAATGGTAATATGTTGAAGACACTAGAAGCTGATACTGACCCACATATGTACAGCCCTGCAGAGAGAGGGAGAAAGGGACTTTGATGGAGAAGGACAATCATGAAACAAGTGTTAGCTCTTTTCCTCCTGTCTCATCATTAGTGACTTTCCCTTCACATCTAGGGAAAGCATTTCCTATGTATGTGAAGCCTACTTCTTGCAGCCTTCTGAGTGAATCCCAGGTAGTGTTGCTTTGTCCAAGAAGATAACTTCATAAACAGACTGTTCCTATTTCCACACATCTCCAACTCATTGAGTGGGAAGCTCCAGAAACACCAGCCTTGACAGATGTTCCCTCCATGCATCCCCCGAGGATGTCATAAACGCCCCTCCTAGCCCTTCCATCTCTCTTCTCAGAGGTTCAAACACCTGCTAAGTGATAATGAACTCAGGTATATGCTTCACCTGCCTGAGCCTCAGGGAGGGAACACACATTTTCCAATGCACAAGGGACTGACAGGGGACATTAGTAGAGCAGCCAGTGCAGAGCACCCCTGTGCTGCAGAGGGGCAGGGCGGCCACCTTCCTGACAATGAGTAGGGCCTGGAGGGACTCAAGTCCCAGGGAAAATTGGAGTGGACCTTGGGTAGCGAGCACCATTCTTCTTCCTTTTATCAAGACCGTATGGGATATACTAATCACACAGAACTCTATATCTAAAATTTGGGCCTAGATCAGCTGCAAAGCCTTCTGCTCTGACCTGGTTCTGACCCTTCCAATCACAGCAGCAGTTGTCTCCAAAACTACAAGTAGGTCCTGTTTAGGGGAGGACCGGGCAACAAGGTAGGTTTCTGGTTGTCGGGAGCTCTCCAGCACTGGCTGGAACAATCTCTGCCACCCAGCAAGCTCTAGCTGCACACTTAGAAAAGAGCTGCCAAGTACAGATTTCTTGGATCATTTTCAGTTACTAGGGGAAGGTACCAATTGTTAAAGAAAACTAAAAAATACCCATGATGACTGTGAAATCTTTTCATTCCCCACTCTTAAGGTAATTGGTTCTGATTGCAACTATTTCAAAAGACAAGATTACACACTAGGGAAGCAGAAAGATAAAAAAAGGAAAATCTGTTCCCTGCTGAGGCCGTATCAGAGCTCAACTCATGTTTGGAAGCAAAGGCAAATTTCTTTTCAGCCCTAATGAAATCCTGTTAACTACGAGCACTGGGGATGAAATGCCCTAGAGAAAGGAGTTGCTGAGTCTTGGGAGGGGTGTTTGGTACCTTCAGGGATTATTACCATTCTTGACTTTCTTCTTAAAGCAAGAGAACTTAAATATTTACTAAGAACTGTCTTCCTTTGGGTTTAAGAAGACAGTGGAAGAATAAAATTAAAGCCCACTATATCTTTCAGATAGAAATACAATAGAACTTCCATAGCTGACCACTTCCCTACATTGACCACTTCCTTAAGTTGACCTAGTTTTCATGGACTGGGCATGCATCACATATATGTAGACCTAGTCCCTTATGTTGGCCACCTCAGTATAATGACAGTACAGTAGGCCTAGTCCCTTATGTTGGCCACCTCAGTATATTGTTATAGGCCCCTGGGTGGTCAACTTACAGAGGTTCTGCTGTGTATATGGCCCACATTTGTAAGCGAGAGATTAACCTTGCTTCTTTTCCTCTAGCTTGCCAATTTCCTTTAACAACTCCCTTGTCCTACTGGGATAACGTTTTAACTGTGGTATGTAGGTTAAGAGTGTGCCATTTGTTTACAAGGGATAAATGGTTACAATCACTGTAAGAAGCAGCAGAAAAATGACCTTCAAGACTCTCCAGGAAAAGCTGTGAGACCCTCTATGTGTTGAAATGATCTGGGCTCCACTAATGGAAAGCATGAGGCAGAAACATAGAGCTGGAAACATCTCTAGGTTGGAGGCAGGGATGTTTGAGGAGCAGTTTGATGATTTTTATACTTTGCCTTGTATGTTAGAAAGTACTCTGAACCTTGGCTATTATCCTGATTTTTCAATAGCTTTGGATAATGCATATTAAAAATTTGGCTTTTCTAGTAGAATAAGACAGAAATGAATTATTTGAAACACCCAGTATTTAAGAAATTCAAGGAGTAAATATTTCATATTCTTGTCTTAGACTTTAAAATTTCCATATAACTGAAAACATCTGAAGCAAAGACAGAGGAAAAAAATGCTCCATAGATCCTCTTTACAAGAAAAGGCAAAAAGAAAAGTAGCTCAAACACAACAGCTAAGTATCCCATGTCATTCATTTATCCAAAGATCCAGTTAAGAATTAAGTGAGCTTTGAGAACACATGTGTCAAATATACCAACTGTTGGGGCCTAACTCAGCCCCACAGGAACCTTCCACCTCCTCCTCCTTCCCTTTCTCTCCTCCTCTCCTCCTAGAACAAAAGGCCTACCTGGGCTTTTTCCAAGAGTTTGACTGGAAAGACCCTAACCTACAAGACCCTTCCAGCAAGCTGTGGAATCTTCCTCCCTTTATCCCCTGTATAAAAACAGCCCTCCAATAACCCTGGATGCAGACACCATCTCTGCCCAGTCAGGGCTCTGTCCTGTCCCTTTTCACTAAATTTGGCTGAACCCCTTATACCAACTTGCATAAGACAGTACAGAGCCGACCTGGAGCATAAGGACACAGTTCTAGAACTGCAGACCCTACAAGCGGAGTGATCGTGGAAAGAAGTAGTAGTCGTATTTCCCTGGAGACATTTATGCTTAGACCTGAGATACATAAAGGACTGAATTGTACAGCCTCTAAGGTCATTGAGTATGTAAATGGAAAATGCCTTGTCGGGCCAGGAAGCACACCTGTGTACACTGGTGTACCATTACTCACCTGGTTCTTGCCCCAGATGTTTTCCAGAGCGTCTAAGGATCTAAATGAGAATTATTTAAATAAAAATTGATATTTTTGTACAAAGAGTTTATGTTTATCTAAAAGGCAAACAGTATTTCCAAAGTTTTACTTAAAAAAGAAAAAAAAAAAAACTTTAAAAAAGTATTTGGAGAAATTTTAGAAATCACCCAGTCCAAAATGTCTTTGTTTTACAAATGAGGAATCCCAGGGAGACTCAGAGGTCAGTTCCTTCCATGCCTCCTTCCAGCCAGGGGCAGATCTGGACCAGATTCCATCTGGAGATGAGGGTAGTAAGTCTCATCCGCCAGATGGGGAAATGGCGTCATCTAGTGGCAATTTGTCAGAGTTTTCTAGACAGGCTATGATTCAACTCCATACACAGAAGAGTCTCACTCTCCCACCTCTGCTGTCCCTGTTTTCCCAAGACAACATTTCTGGACCATTCTCTCCTCCCCATGTTTTTCAAAGCCCAAGCATCTCCCAGCGGGGCATCCCTCTATTGCTCCTTAACCCACCAGCATTTTCAGCATTTTTTCATGTCAAACTTTTCAACCCAGGCCCAGGAAACATCTGCCTCAAGGGCCATACCAGCAACAGGGCTGTTGTCCTTTGAGCACTTTTTTTTTTTTTAACCGAGTCTCACTATGTCACCCTTGGTAGAGTGCCGTGATGTCACAGCTCACAGCAACCTTCAACTCTTGGGCTTAAGTGATTCTCTTGCCTCAGCCTTCCAAGTAGCTGGGACTACAGGGGCCCACCACAATGCCTGGCTGGTTTTTTGTTGAGGTTGTCGTTATTGTTTAGCAGGCCTGGGCCGGGTTTGAACCCACCAGCCCCAGTGTATGTGGCTGGCACCCTAACCACTGAGCTACAGGCACTGAGCCCCTTGAGTATTTCTGATTCAAGTTTTTAGCAAAAGATTGGTGTGTCAAATCAAAGTTTCATTATTTCTTATGAAGGTCCAGATTACGCTTTTCATTCAGCCACCTGACATAATACTTGCTTTTCCCTTCCTCCTACCAAGTTGGGACACTTCAGTTGCCTTTGAAATAATTTTGGGCATTGCCCAGGACAGTTGTGTAAGCAAGCATACAAATGATTTCTAGTCAAGTACATCTGTTCACTCATCTCTCAGGCTCTCAACCGTTTCCCAATCTCACTGTTTGAGGAGCCAGACATGTTCTCCCACCCTCAGAGCCCTACCTATGGAGGTAGTAAACAAGTAATTGTCCCACATGAGAAATGGTCTAAGAAAGCACAAAAGGAAGGGGAAAATTCATTAGAAATTTACAAATTTAGAAAAAGCTGCACTGGATTTGAGTTTTGAAATAAGTAGGCTTTTGGTTTCTGAAGAAGTGGGTGTGGCATGGTAGACTAGAGGCCCCCAGTGGAGGCAAAGGTCCTGAATGAAGAAGGTCAAGGACCCAGGAAGATGACGGATGGGAAGTGAAGTGAAAGGCAGTTCGGGACTAGAATATTAAGGTGCTTAGATGCTACTCAGAGAACTTGGACTTTGGATGCAATCAGACACCATTAAATTATGTGCCACAGCAAAAAGACTGTGCTTAAGATCTCCGGAAATAAAAGACTTCACTCATGCTAGCCATTTTGAAGCTATTTCCTTCATAACACAGTTCCTTCATTTCACAACTGGTGGCTCTGAAAACGAGCTACTTACTAATGTGGAACTAGAACTAGACTTGCTAACACCCAATACATTTCTTTGTAATAGTTAGCTAAGAGCATTAAATATTTATTAGGAGAATAAAATTATTTCAAATTAAAAATTTTCTAAGTTGTCCTCCAATTTTGTTCCTTTATAAAACCTCTAAAAGTATTAAATATTCACAATTGTCCTTTTTAATCACATCACCCTTATCCAACATGGGCCTGCTATGTAAATAAGAAAATAATTGGATAGGTATTCTATTTGAAAGCAGTTATACAAGAAACAGAAACTTTTCAGATAAAAGAGGTGATTAAAAAAGAATAAAACAAATGTAAGCCAACATGGACTGAGAAATAAAGGAGCAGGAATGGTAAAGTGAAACAGAAAAGCAGAGCTGTGAAAATATTTCTAGAAATTTCTGACTATTGGCTTTGTGAGGACATCAGTCCTATTTCTGCCAGAGGAGAAAAGATAGTAGGCATCAATCAAAGATGATCATGGCAATCACTCTAAACTTGGTTCTCTAAAACTGGCTTTTCTTTATAAGAATTTTCTATTTCTGAACTTGGTCAATGTTTTCTATTTCTGCTTTGCTTATACAAGTGGAGTATCTATGTGCTAAAATCTTGCCCCAAAAGGCAACCTGGCCACACCTACTCTTGTTTCTTTTATTGTTAATAGCTATGTTCATTCAAATGTCAGGTCTCGCATACCTCTGCTCCATTTTACATGCCTTGGCAATAGAATATGTGAGATATTTGTCCAAGATGACATTTTTCTCCAAATGAATGCCAGATGCTTCACATAGGTCTAAAAGTTAAAGTCATCCTAAGTGGTGCATTGACCAATGCCATTATCATTGCATTTTGTACGAAGGCTAGCATTCCGTTTATCCAATGAATACCCAACAGGATAGGGAATAAAATGGACATTCATGCTTCTGAAGCTGCCAGACCACAAAGTATAACCAGACTTATACAGCTTCTCCTTGGCCCAGTTCAAGAATCAACTCATAGATTTGAATGTGTCCCTTCTAAATTCTTCTCCTAGAAAAGTAGTAGCCCCAGCTGACCACAGAGCTATAGGTATTGACCTGAGGTCAGGCTGCCTCTCTAGCTTTCCACTTTCATGCAGCCAGCCCCTGCTGGCAATCTGCCCCCTTCCAGCCACCTCTGGAGGTCCTGAGTCTCTCTGAAGCCCAGACTGTATATCCAACATCCATGCTGGACTTTCTCCTGTCAGTTGTAAACACACCCAGATGACCAAGGAAATCCCCAAGACAGAGAATTTCATCTCCATACTTGGCCTTCTGAGAGAAAGTGCCTACTTCACAGTTTTAACTGCTCAACAAAGAAGAAATAAAACTCCAAACATTCAAGAAAAGAGAAAGGGACTGAGTGGACTGAGATTCCAGGTCTGCTGAGAACCTGGCCCAGCAGGAGAGCTTGACAAGGTAGAGGACATCACAATGGAGGACTGTTTACAGTCATCGTAGCCACCTTTGGGGGAAAACGTGCAAGGAAACTAGATCAGTTGAACACTTGTGAAAGGTCAGAACCTAAATGAGCACCTGTCATGAGCCCAGCACTGTGCTAGGCAATGATCATGCTCCTGCTCTTGTAGGACATATAGGTGACCTAAAGCAAAAAGAACTAACTGGGCTGGAGTCCAAACCAATCCAGGCCTCCCAGAGGAAGCAGTATTTCAACAGAGCCTAAGAAAAAAGGGGTAGAGGGAACCAAGGTCTTAAGACACAAAAACAAAGGAAAAAATTCCAGAAAACTTTGATATTTGATCGACCCGAAAGGGCTACCATTCCAAAACTGTCTACCATTACATTACCTGCCTAACTATGCAAAATATAGTCCAAAAACTCTACTCAAGTCTGACTAGTACATGGATCAGGAGCATCCTAGAAGGGCTATCATAATAGCTCAGGTATTTGCAAACTGGATTTTCATGTTATTTTATAAGTAAGTTTTATGGGAACACAGTAATGCCCATTCATTTACATATGTCAAAGTTGGATAGTTGCCAGAGCAAAAATACTTCCCATAAAACCTAAAATATTTACTACCTGGCTCTGTATAGGAAAGTTTGCCATGCCCTGCCACAGCTGATAGAGATTGCATAAACCAAGTTCACGAAAAGTTTGGAAGGGGTTCCTAAGTAAACCATAGTCCTCCAGCCTAGAAGGGCAAATGCCAAATAGTAGGTACTTAAGACAGTCAAGGACAAGCAACTTCACAGTATGACACATCGGCTCCAAGAGACGGAGCATATGATGGCCCCCTCCATGAAGTGGTATCCACATATCTGTGAAGAGCATTGACATCGGACTCAGAAAAGTATATCCATGGAGACGGGAAACATCCCACAGCACCAGTGTGATTTCACAACAGCACTTTGGACAATGGATTGATTTTTCTTTCTTTATCACTGGAAGTACATTTCAGTAAGGGACATTTCTTGACTGGAATTCCTGGCATGATGGTTAGAGTGAAGGTGAAAGGAGACAGAAGTGTCGTTGATGACAGAGGATTAGGAAATGGCTCTATAGCAGAAAGCCACGTGGTCGGAGGGCTCAGAGTGCAGCAGGGCCAGCTGGAGATAAGAGAGCAACATAGTTTTCTCACAAATCACTGGATTCCTCAAGCAGGAAGTAACAGGATCCACACCTCCTGGGAAGCAGGACGCAGAGTCTGACTGACCACCTTGGTCCCAGACACAACCCAGTGTCTCCAAGTCTAGCACTTCAGTGCAATGGGAATCATCTCCTCATGAGACTGAGAAGTAGAGTATGTTCTGGGCAGAAGTAAATGAAGTGGGGGCACCCCCCCAGAGGTAGGCACTGAAAAGGGGAGCCTTGCCCCACAGAGGCACCACCCACATGGCAATGCACCCATATTACAGGCATCAGAAGGTTGTAGGCAGGAAGAGAATCCCCCACGAGAGGAGAAAGAGCAGAGAACCACCAAGCCAGTAGAGGGTGGGAAAACAGAAATGTATATTCTCATAGTAAGAGCTTTGGAAAGGCTGGGGTGTTCAGGGCATGGGACTCTTAGGAGGCCTTCTGGGGAGTCTCCTCATAATACCAGTTTGCATTGTATTGTTGTATCAGGATTTTATGCCTTGGCCACGCATCCATCCTCCCCACCCCACACATCAATCATGGAGCTGCAGGTGGCATTGTTGGCCATCTCTTGCCAGGGCAAGCCATGGTATTTTGTGGTCCTAGGAAGCAGCTGTCTGCCCTATAACTGGAAGGTTTCTGGAAGAGTTTCATCCTCATCTCGAACTGGCAATGGCCACTACCCAGCACAGGAGGGTGGAGAGCATACCTCCCATGTTCCCTTGAGCTTAGAGCACACAGCTGTATGATACCAGCATGGGCTGTAGACAGACCCACAGTGAGGACAATATTCCAGCCAAAGCCACAGTCCCAGGCAGAAAATTAACAATAAAGTCACACAACTGGTGATTCAGTGAGTGAATATCCAAACTCTGGATCAGGATTGACTTGGTACTGGCCCATAGATCAGGGAGGTAAGGATGACCAGGACCAAACAGGACACCAAGCAGGTGGTCCACATGAAACAGCCATTGCCAAAGGCAAGGTAGAAACATAATCCGTAAATATTGGAGGCAAGAAGCTAGAAACCAGAGATGCCAGGTGGGTATTGGAAGAGAAAGCTGGAGAAAACTCCCAGAGCTGCTGGTGCACAACTGTGGCCTTCTCTGTGGGGGAGAGGGCAGGTGCAGAGATGGCAAGCCAGGCATCTGGATGAATCACAACCTGCAAATCCTGCCTGACATCCTGTGTGTTAGTGAGTAGCAAAAGCTACAGTTTCCAGGTGAATACTGTGTGTGGTGTTGGATAGAGTTCTAGACTGTGAAGTGAGCTGCCCGAGAGACCATTTTCTCCTTGCCAAAGGCCATGCATCTCATTGAACAAGCAATTTCTGACCCCAACCTTCATGGACTCTGATAACAGGGATTCAGCCTAACGGGGGAACTCAGAAGATGAACTGAAGAGCATCTGGAGGTCACCTGCAATGAGCTGCTTGGAGAAATAGCTTATATTACTGAGCTGTCATCTTTTTCAGATCTTTAGCCAACGCTCAGATTCCATTGATGAAAGCATCCACGTACATTTAGTATAAAGGGCTTTGCTATAGGAGTCAGAAAAATCTGACTCAGGCTCTGCCACTGACTAGGTCCTCCAATTTCCAGCCTGTGGTGCCTTCCAGAACTAATATCCTATAATTATCCATAAATCAAGCTGTATATTGTGATGAAGCATGTTGCCAAAAGACAGGCCCATATGGGCTTGTGTACTCCCCCTAAAATCAATTATTAATGAAGTTTTCAGCTGGCAGATGCTATATGCAAGGATTGGTCTGGTGCCCACAAAGTGATCTTCTGTTCCCGTTTACAAATCAAGGCTATTGTAATCAATAAGGCCTTGTTAAACATTACTGAGGGAGTGGGCAAATGGCACAGAGTTAATAACCTATTACACATGCTATTGTTTTTCCCTCGATCCAAAATATCCCTTTCTCTCTCTGCTGCATCCTTTTTCTACTCTGGTACATACTTGCACTAACCATACTCTAACTCATTTGTCTCTAAACTTAGGCACTATTGATTGACTGATGGATGCTAAAATTCAGGGAAAGGCATTTCATACTGATTTCCTGAACTGGCCCCCATGTTGTTACTAGAATAATAATAAAAGATGTAGGCAGCATGAGTCAATTGGAAAACTTTTGATATTTTAGATGAAATGGAGAAATGTTAACTAACTTGCTTATTGGCTCATTGTGAAAGCACTAGTTGAACAAGACTACAGTTCATTTTGGGATGTGTTTAAGTCAGAAGAATCATTGCCCACAATAGTACAAAATTTTTTTCAGATGATATTCTGCTTTTAGTCATAAAAGGCTAAGGGTTAACTTGGACCAGCCTTCCCAGGAGCGTCCCACTCATCAGGACTCCATCTGAATGTGTGATTACTAGAATTCAGTTAAAAGGCAGCATTCACTTAGTACTTCCACTCAAAAGCACCCGAGTCACAGTAATAACAGTGAACTCACATGGAGAGCTTACTCATATATTTGCTTGTTCAATCCTCACTACGACCGTGTGAGACACGTTCTACCACCACCTCCATTTTACACGCAGGAAAACGGAGAGGGTACTTACTTATATTGTCTCATAAACGCTAAACCCAGGCATCTTCTTTCCAGAACCCAAAAACCTAACCCTGATGTCCTTGGTGTACGTTTCTATTTTGTTTCTTTACAGGGGGAAGCTTTGCATATTTAGAAACACAGAATTTATCTTCTCTAACAAACTCAGAGGATCTTGCAGTTGACTGGCTCCACAGCGATCCAGTCCAATCCCCACCACAGCCCTCCGGAGGAGCAGCCTCCCTCTCTCCGCTCACGCGAGGGACAGGGACTCAATATACCCCATAGCATTTTATTCCCGCCTCGCAGAGCAGGGACCATTTGAAACGGTTTCTTTCCTTAAGCTGAAATATACTTTTCTATAATTCTACCTGCTGGACAGAATTCCACCCTCTGAAGTCCCAGTGAAGACATGTGTCTCCTCTTCCTCAGCACCCTGCAAACATCTGGAAGACTGATTATGCACATTCCCAAATCCTCCTTCTGGCTTCTCGTTCATCACTCAAGGCCCACTTTTTCAAGATCCAGTTATCCTGCTCACTCTCCATGGGGCTTTCTAAGTTCTGGAAAATTTCGTTTGAAACACAGTGCCTGAAAACAAGGCCAGTTGCCAGAAGGCCTAAGAAGAGTCCTTTGCCCCATAATGCCTTTGGCCACTGATGCAGGCACTTCACTGCTCGTTCACAGCCAACTTGTAAGCAACCCCAACTCTAGGGGACTCTCATTTTAAACTAAATGCTCATAAATCAAATGCACCTCATAGTATATTTTTTAGTTATCCTTTTAAACACAGGGTAGGATTTAACATTTGTCACTAACAGTGGGTTCCTCCTCAAGCCCACAGAGAGAGAGAACAAGAGAGAGGAAAATGAGGGTGTAGTCTGCATTCTTTCCACCCCAGGAATCTTTTCTATATATAATAAGGAAATTCAAATGCCCCATTAATTAGCTCATAGATATAATGAGTTACTATATTTGTAGTAGGGAAAAACAAAATGGTAGTATTGGCACAGAGTTAAGCTGGACCCTAAAATAAAGGTAGCCAAAAGAAAGGGCTCTAACCAGTATGGGAGGGCTATGTTCCCATACTGTTTCCATTGTGGAAAAGAGATGCTATGATGCTATAATTATAGACATTTGTAGAAAAAAGAGAGTCTTAACATCAGCGATGGCAACCTGAAGGTTGTGGTATGTGAGTCATTGCTTTATAATATGTGACACTCTTTCCATGTGAAACATGTAGAACTTGGAGAAACTTGTTAATTGACCAGGAGTCCTAGCCAGACAAGTGTGAAATCTGGGTCCATACAGAGTAAAGTGCTCCTTCCTGGTGTCGGGACACAAAACCTCAAAAGTAAGAAAATGATTATTCATAGTTTTAAACAATTGTTCTTTATGTTGCATAAACTATGTTTAAATAATTCATTGCCACATAATCAAGATCCCACGCACAAACTACAATAGATTTTATCTGCACATACCAAAGGGATTAAAAACATTAGTGTGTTAGATGTTTTGCATTTATTTCTCCCAAACATTGTCATAGTCTTTAGAATCACAGAAGAGATTTCAACTTTTAAAATCAACACAGAAAAATGGAACATAGATTTAAAATAATAAGAAATCAACTGCTGGACATTTTAAACAATAGCTCCTTCCCATTTTTTGTTGTAAGGTAGAACTAAGTGGCTTGTTTCAAAGCAGAGACCTGACTTAAAATTATAATGTTGATGGTCTTCAGTGGATGTTTTGAAATTTAGCAAGGCAATATGAAAACCAAAAGAGACATTATGGAGAAGACATTATTATGTTGACAATAATAAGTACAAAAGGCAAGCCCTGGGTAGACCTTGGATGCCTGTAACACCTACTATCTCCACATAAGAGGGAAACTGAGTCAAATACAATAGTATTTAATACTACAACATTAAATAGTGTTTAAAAGGTTGGTAGTGGAAATATAAGGAAAGTCTATTATTTGCTGACAGCTTCTTGTCTTTCTTCAAGGGTATTCTGTACAGGGAGTTACTAACGTTTGATACTCTCTGAGTATAATAATGGCAGAAACAAGATTATGACCACTGGTGAGCTGAAAATCAGAAAAGAATTGTGGGGACAAGAGAGAGACGGCTTTTCCCAGGTGTCTCACAATGATATTGACTAAGACATCAATCTCCTTGGCAAAGATGGACAACCCCTGTCTTCTGTTTCCCTAGAGCACAAAGGCATCCCCATCAATACTATTACCCTGGCCACGACAATAAAGGAAAGAAAACGAGATTAGTATTTAACACCTATGATTTATTTTAATCTATGTTAAAACAGTTCCCGTAAACATAGATAGAAAAAAGGAAAACTGTCTAGCATTATCTAGAGCATTTAATGATAGTTATAGGGGGAAAAGAATACTGAAAATGCAAAGTATCCAACAAAAGCAATATTAGCTGAAGACTTTTCCTAAGAATAGTCTTGGGAAAGAGCAACACATATGTGGTTATGCTTTCTAGTTAAGGTCGCCCAACCATCTTTCCTCTCTTGTTCTAACCATCTTTTCTCAACTTCTACACTTATTAACTCCACAGAGGTATAATTTTCATTTTAGAAACATTTTGAGTGTTTACTCAGTTGAAAACAACCATCCTAAAAATACAAATCAAAAGTAGATTATATATAAATTCAGTTCCCAAAGGCCTTATTTTTAAAAAACAAATTTGTACATACTGAAGTAGTAAGTCTGTATTCTTGTCATCCCCTCATTTTTTAACAAATAGGAACATGTCCGTGAGATTAATGACCTATGAGACGTTTGGTTTGCTATCAAATGACTTTGGAAGCCAGGAAGGAATGCCACTGGAGGAGGTTTTGGCAGAGGTTTTGAGTACAAAACACAAAAACACACAATGGGAGTTAGAAAATATTTGGAAAACTCAAAAACAACAGCTTGGGCTAATGCTCAGCTGATTTGTGGCTAGCTTTCACTTTCCACTGCGGTGGGACTGAAGGCAAAAGGGGCCTTGTGGCCTGCTTTGGTGGTAGCTGTTTTATTCTAAGGCCACTGTTAAAAGCAACAAGGACCACTGTGGCCTGAGATGTTTGTGTGTTTATTAGGAAACACAAAATGTGCCAAGCGAAACAATAGTATCTATAATTAAAAACAGCCAGTCACACTATACTAGATTTATGTAGATCTAGTGACATGACCTACATTTTCCAAGACAAAAACAAATAAGCAGGCTGAGCTTAGTGGCTCACTGTGTTTAAATAATTCATTGCCACAAATGAAGGGCTTTGGGAGGTGGAGGCAAGAGGATCACTTGAGGCCAGAAGTTCAGCCTAGCCCACATAGCAAGATCCCATCTCTACAAAAATTGTTTAAAAAATAGCTGGGCACAGTGGCATGTGCCTGAAGTCCCAGCTACTTGGAAGCCAGGAGTTCAAGGCTTCAGTGAGATATACTCTTAGCCTGAGCTACAAAGCAAGACCCTGTCTCTTAAATAATGAATAAACTTCGTTATTTCAAATACTCAAATTATTTCAATACTCAAACTTCAAATACTCAAAATGTATCCAAAATGAAAAGTATACCTCTGTGGAGTTAATAGGTGTGGAAGTTGAGCAAAAACAAAGGAGCAAAACGAACACTCCATACCACAGAACTACAATCAGGCACTTACATTTAAATAAAACATATTGCACAAGTAACCAATCTTTAGACTAGCAATTTCAAAAATTATAAATGTCCAGAGCCATTTCTGAAATTCCAAATGTGAACCCAGCGTTAGAACCAAAGACGGTGGAGGTGCCATGGTAACTACAGCCTAGAAGTGGCCCGGACCTCTGCCCACCCAGGCCTTTCTAGTTTCCAGGTGCCTTAAAAACCTTGGTTGAGGAGCCACTAACTTAGATATTGACTTTATCAGAAGAATTATTGAACCATATCCTGGACACAAAAGTACTTAAATACTTAAAGGCTGCATATGCCAACCACCCCTTCCCCCACGAAAAAAAGCTCTTAAGGGAATATCTTTAAGGGAATGTTTTTATTCAATTAAATGGGTGCATTTTTAAAAAACATTTTCAGTCTTCTATTGTATCTGGATCATTCTTTCTTTTAAAGAGATGGAACCATATACACCATACTCAGTTAAGTGGTACCAACTTTCACTTTTCTTCCACACCTGTCTTCAGTGCTTGTCCTAACCTGATTCAGCTGTGAAGTGCAGTTTGTTCCAGTCCTGGAGCAGCTCTCAAATCCATCTCTCCTTCTCCATTCCCATAGCAGCTGTCCTAACTCAGGACCATATTAATCTCCATCTAGATCCCAGAATGATGATTCTAAAAGGGAAGAAATGAATCATTTCACTCACACACTCAAACTCTTCCCCCAGTGCTTGGGTCCTTACAGAGTCAAGTCTATACTCCTTCTTGGGGCACCCAAAATCTGTGGGGACCTGGGCCCCAGCTGCCTCTCAAGTTCATCTCCCCACTTGGGGAAACCACCCCAGCATTCCATGAACTCAAATGCCTTTGTGTCTTTATATTTTTCTTGCTGTTTCAAATACCCTTCATTTTAAACATTTCCTTGACCATGAAGTCATTTGTCCTCCCATCTTTACCACTTGACCTTTACTTGTCTTTCAAGACTCAGCTCTTAGTCCTCTTGTGAATACCCCTTTCCATGTGCTAAACAGAATAAAACCTTTTTTCTCTACATGACCTTTATACATTACACTACATTTCCTTTAAACATATATCTCATTATTATAACCATCTAGCCACTAGTTTTCTTTACTCCCTGAATTGTGAACTCTTTGAGAACAGGAATTTTTATTATTCATCTTTGCATCACAGACTGAGGTTTAGCAGCAGTTAGTGCATGTTTAAAGAATGAATGAGCATATTGCAAATCGAACAAAGGCTTGATAACTAGGATCTACAGAGAACTCAATTAATCAACAAAAAAGAGCTAATAATCCCATCTATCACTGGCAAGTGACAAGAACAGAACCTTCTCTGAGGAAGACAGATGAATGGCTAACAAATATATTTAAAAAATTCATCATCCCTAATCATCAGAGAAATGCAAATTAAAACCACCCTACGATGTCACCTAACCCCAGTAAGATTAGCCCACATCACAGAAATCTCAAAGTTACAGATGTGGAGAGAGGGAACACTTTTACCCTGTTGGTGGGACTGCAAACTAATACAGTCTTTGGGGGAAGTATGGAGAATCCCCAAAGAACTCAAAATAGTTCTCCCATTTGACCCTGAAATCCCACTATGAGGCATCTACCAGAAGACAAAATCATTTTATCATAAGGACTGTGCACTAGATTATTGATTGCAGCTCAATTTACAACACCCAAGATGTGGAAACAACCTAAATGCCCATCAACCCAGGAATGGATTAACAAGCCATGGTACATGCACACCATGGAATACTATTCAGCCATGAAAAAGATGGTGACTTCACATCTTTTGTATTAACCTGGTTGGAGTGGAAACACATTCTTCTCAGTAAAGCATTACAAGAATGGAAAAGCAAATAGCCAGTGTACTCAACACTAATATGAAGCCAGTAGACGAACTAATTCGTGCCCATATAGGAGAAAAGCCCATCTCAATTCAAGTTGGAGAGAGGGGGAATGAGGAAGGAAGAAGGAGGGAGAGGGGCTTGAGGTGCTCCCACTTAATGGGCACAATGTAGGAGTGTATGGCACACCTTTTGGGGGCAGGACATAGTTACAAGAGGGACTCTATCTAACAAATTCAAATACTGTGACTTGGTCATTTGTACCCTCTCATTAACCTGAAATTAAATAAATAAATTTTCTAAAGAAAGAAATGAAGAATGAGTGAATGAAGGCATGAATGAATGTGTTTTTAATTTAGAATACGTGTGCAGGAAATTCAGAAAGGGGTATAGCAGACAAAAAGTAAAGATTCTTATCAATTCACTTCAGTGAAACTGGTGGGTACATTCAGCCCAGATCCCGTTCCCAGACTTGGTTGTTCATTCATGCACTTGTGCACTTATTTAACAAATATTTGTTGAGCACCTGTCATGTTTCATGCATTGTCCTGGGCACTGGAGTTCTGTAAATAAAATACACCTCCTACTCTCAAGTGTTTGCAAAGAAGGAGTCACATGTGCCAAACACGAGTGTCCTACAGAGACCGACTGCAGAGAGGAGGGCAGGGCATGATGGGAGTTGAAGGAGGGTGTGGTGTACTCCACTGGGACACTCTGTCTTGGGGAAGTGCTATCTGTACAGAGTGTCCTGAAGGAGAGTGTGACAATAAGGTGGAGGAAGGCACAGTTGATCGAAGGAGATGATATATGCAAGTGCCATGGAGCTGAAGAAATTGACACAATTAAGGGAAATGGCCATGATTTGAGGCACAATTGTTATAAACCCAGGCTCGATAAGACATAGCTGTATTGAATTCTCTACCTGAAAAACCTTGGAACATTACACTTGCTGTCAAATACAGGTAATAATAGTACCTACCTATTAGGTAGGAGTGTTGCGAAAATTACATGCAAAGTGAGTGAAATAATCCTTGGGAGGTCTGTAGTATGACACAGCTTGGAGGCCATGGTTATCATGAGAACAGTTCCTGGAATTGCAACTCAAAAGAACAGCACAGACAGGTCCAAACCAGGACACCATGACCCCAGGGAGGGAGGGTCTTCGGCACTATGCCAAAGAGTTCTAATCTGTAGTCACTGACTGAAAATCGTGGGAGAATTTTTAAGTAGCAAAGTCCTAAATAATCAGATTTGCTTCTGAAAATCTCTCAGTTAACTGTGTGAAGGAGGAATTTCAAACTGGCACGAGATGATCAATAAGGGCGAAACTGAAAACACAGTTGGGCATGGTGAGGCGAGGACCGATCTGGAGATGTGAAGAAGTAGAGCCACAGACCTTGGCCACCTACAGTTGAACGAAGGAAACACAGGGTTGGCAATGATCCTTAGATGTCTGGCTAAAGTGACTGAAGTGGAAAACCATTAACCAAGAGAGGAAACACAGGAAGTAGAACCAATCTGAGGGGAAATAAGAGTTTCATTTTAGATAGTGAGTTTCTCAGCCTATGGAGGATCTGGACACAGCCACCAGTAGGCTATGGATAAATGAATCTGGTACAGGCTGGACTTACAGATAAGGAAAGCGAAGGCCGTTATTTATTGTCACTTGAAGTGACAGAAATAGATCTGTCCACCTGGGAAAACAGATAAAATTTGAAGAGAGGGGATTACTATGACTTTAGATAACTAAGTCATGAAGCCAAAATATCTCAAGAACAAACCCTTTAAAGAAGAGAATTTAAGTTCATTTCAAAGATTGCAAGAATGCCTTAGAAGACTTTTTGTTTGGGATCATTTACCTATGCTCAGAAAGTGGATCTGCAAAAGCTAACGTTAAGCTTTCACTTTGGAAGAATGAGGGTAGCCATATTGCTGTGTAAAGATCTTAGGACAGTTTTGGGAATAAACAGAGTGTCTTTAACTACCATATCAAGTATACCTCATTTAGCTGGAGATGACAGAGTGGTGGATATGCTGTGACAGTTCAAATAAGTGAAATGTCTGAAGAAAGTTGGCCTCTACTTTGACATACTCCAGTGGCAGGGGAAAATAAAGAGAAGAAATTGGGTTTATCAATAGGGAGATGGTAAAAAAAATAGAGGGAAAAGATACATAATTTTTTCATGACCCCCTGCAAAAAAATTAATTAGGTCTAAATTATTATTAGTATATTTTGATGTAATAAAGATGTCCTGGGACTACACATCTGTATATTATATGTTTAAAAAGTTATAATTTTTATTGTACATTGGTTAAAATTATCTGGAGATATTAATTCTGCCTTACAATTGGTCACTCCCTTCCCATCCCTGACCTCACCTCCAAATACTACACTCCCGTCATTTTCCCCAATTTTATCATTATTGCTTTTGTCCATTTATACCATATGAAGTTATCACACTTATTCATTTATGTGTTTATTTTCCCTTTTATCCACAAAAATGAAAGCTCCAAGAAAGAGAGAGAATTTATCCATCTTGCCCATTACTATGTTCCCAGCTCTTAGCACAGAGCCTAGCACATAGCAGGTGCCCCATGAAGGTGTGTTCAAGAAGAGACTGTTTTTAAAAACTCAGTTATTGCCTTATCAGAGAGGACTTCCCTGATCACCCTCTCTAAAATACCACCCTTCCACACTTCCTGTATCTTTACCTTCATTACTTTTATCCTTCACATTTATTGCTACCCAATGTATTCTGCATTTCTTTACTGTTTTTTTTCTATTTCCCCCCATTTGCATGTGGGTTTACTGGCCACAGGCTATTTTTCTTATTGCTGTGCCCCCACGCTTAGCACAGTGCCTGGCATCACATAAATCAGGGAGTTTAAGTTTAAAAAGAGATTACACACTACAGTTCTTTCCCATATCAGTAGAACATTATTTTTCTCCTGCCTTCGTTGTGATTAGAATATTGACATTCTCCCCATTCTATTCCTTCTAGTCCACACGCATCACCCAGGTGCTAAGATAAGTCTGAAGTTTAAAGTTCAATGACATTTGTGTTGCTGCCCTCCTTTGTCAGACACTCTGCTATTTCCCTCTCTCCCTCCCTCCCACACTCTCACACCCATAACCTCATGCTATCTCCCGTGTTCTAGAGGGGCAGGTCCAGGCAGGAGCCTCCAACCTGGACTTTTGCCTTCCTCTATCTTAATTGACCTCTCAATTTCTCAAGGAAAGAACCACTAACTACCATGGGCAACCACTTGCTCCCTACATTAAAGCCATCACATTATTCAATCCTCATAACAACCCTAATGAAGAGTCTACTAACACCACCAGTCCTTGTAAATGAGAAACCCTGAGAACCTGAATAATTTGTAAAGATAATATAATTTTGTTTTTAAAGGTCTGTTGTAAGCCCAAGTGTCTCTGATCTAAAAGCCAGTATCCTTCCCATAGTCACCACTGCCAAGTGTCAAAGACAAGGCAAGGTGGCGGTAGCTGGGAGTGACTGAGCACGTTCTTTCTCTTGGAAAGGAGCAAGGAAGGAAATTTTCATTTTAACATGGCATTTCCTAAGACCCAATACCTCCACACAGGGAGTACCTCTCAGTAGTGGGGCTTGTGAGCACGTCGGCAGAACTGTGCAAGATGCAATCTTGACCAAGATCCTTTTAGGTTGTGTCTTTGTAATCTCACCATGTGAGAAACCACCTTCCATGCATCTTGCCAAGCTTGGTAGAAAATAGAGCAGAAAGTGTTCAATCAATACGTTGCTTCATAGCCCAACTGAGCCAAATTATCCTTCAGCATCAGTAGAGTCCAGTTAGAATAAACTGGCTAATATAAGGCTGAACATTTCCCAAATTATGAAATACTTCTATTGCCTTTTCTATCTCATGACTATTTTTCCTGTTAGCCACAAGGTATAGATTTCCAAATTTCAGAGGCAGGAAGAGGGCTCCATGAAATCTAGCCAACAGTCTCAAGCCACCAGTTATATTTTTACTTTCCTTCTAGAAGGTCTTTCTTGTGGTTGAAATGATCCCCCCAAAAAATATTATTTAAGTAACAATAAACAATATAAACAAGGCCTTAATGTTAGTGGATTCTGGACCTTAATTGTTTCCCCTCCATCTGAGGCTGTATCTGCACAATAATTATGTGATATGCCCATTCTTAACCCACAATTTTATGTCATATACATACAAACTCCTTAAAAAAATAAATATAGCTTCATGGATCGCCCCCAAGCCACACATTATGCACGCACTATGTGGTGAATAGCTCTCTGCAGCCTCAGAACACACTTATGAGGTAGGTTCTTTTTTTAATTCTTCTTTTCATAGAAGGGGAGTTGAGCCCCAGAGAGGTTAAGTAACTTGCCCAAGGTCACACAAGGTGCAGGTCTAGTGCATAAGCTGGGTAGTCTGACGACCTTAGAGCTTCAAATCTTAATCACTATGTTAAACACTCTACACATGTAATTAGTGCTAATATATTAACAAGACTTTTGCCTTGTGCCCGTAATTCTTTTTATAGGTTTTATTTGTAATAATCCCATGTGTGAATTTTATTTACTTATGGGAATACTGGGAGGATCGGAAGGGAGAAGATAGTGTGTGAAGCAAGTAAGCAAATTTCCCAGCTTGCCAGCTCTGGATTTCAGATAAGAACTTGCACAATCTTGTATACTTCAAAATGCAAAGAGTTTTAGTGCCTGAGTTGTTGGCTTTCTCTATAACCAACTGACCTACTTTTAAAATGTGTTTGCCTTTAAGTGGCCATGAAAGATTAAATCTCCGGAGTGAGTCAAAGATAAAACTCGGGGTCACTCTGCACTAAGGAGACAGAGGGCAACTGTACCAGGAAGGCTTCGGGGTAAATGGGTCAGAGCATTCAAAGCCTTTGAACAAGAAACGTGTTTGAGCAATGAGGGTGGAGGGTCACCTTCTTCCCTGGAGAGACTCTAAGCGACATCCTAGTCCTGCTTAATCTTGGTGGCAGAGAAGAAGGTGTCTTGGGTCTTAAGAACACGAGTGTCTCCAACTGCTTGGGCTGGTTGCCCTTGACTCTTGAGGCCGGCCAGGCAGTCTCTCAATGCACCTTCACTGGGTTCTTTCTCTGCTCAAGTTAGAGACTCAGTGGTGAGCAAAACTAGATATGAATTTTCCCTCCTAGCATTGACTATTTTGAACTGGAGACAGAATTTAATGAAACAAGTCTCGCCAGTGACTATGTCATTACAAATCTAATAAGTGCTATGAAGCAAAGAAATAGGGTTCTGGAGAAATCTTCACAGAAGAAATGACACTTGAAGAGAAATATGAACCACAGGGAAAGTGGTGGGGGTTGAGACTCCAGGCAGAGGGGGTAGCATGTGCAAAAGGCCCCCACTGGGCCAGCCATCCTCTGTATGCAAATTAGCAAAAAGGTACCACCTCCTTGAGAGCCTTGGCTTCTATTAGAAAATTGTTGTGATTTACTAATTTCATGTTAGAACAAAACTTTTCACTGCAAACATCCAGAAGACTGTTGTTTATATAATTCTACATTATCTAGAGTGCCAGTAGAACAATCCTCTGTTCTCAGTATCACAGCAACTAGTCCTGTGTGGCTACTGAGTGCCTAAAATGTGACAAGTCTGAGTCGAGATGTGCTATAAGTACACAATGCACATTAGATTTTAAAGATTTAGGGGAAAAAAGAATGTAAACGCATTCAATTACTTTTATATTGATGACATGTTAAAATGATACTATTTGGATATATTGGGTTAAGTAAAACATATAAAACATATTCTTAAACTTAATTCACTTGTTTCTTTTTACTGTTTTAGTATAACCACAAAAAAATCTTAATTTAAGTTAATATACATGGCTTTATGGCTCAAATGACATTGCCATTGACATTGGTGCACCTTCTGATGGGGTGACCTTGGGTACTGCACAAGCTGCTAACCAGAACCAGACATCCTTTATGGCAGAGAAATGATAGGGGTCCAGAGTGGGGGTCACACAGAGAGCAAAGGAGAGAGAGATACAAGATTGGCAAGGCCAGGTCAGACCAAGTCCATCTTCTAAGCCTAGGGTTTCATCCTTTGTTCCATGTTCAAGGATGGTGCCCATGCTTTGAAGTTTGTCTAGTCTAGTGGTTCTCAACCTGTGGGTGGCAACCCCTTTGGGGTGGAACGATCCTTTCACAGGGGTCACCTATGACATCCTGCACATCAGATATTTACATACTATTCATAACAGTAGCAAAATTATAGTTATGAAATAGCAATGAAAATAATTTTATGGTTGGGGGTCACCACAACATGAAGAGCTGTATAAAGGGTTGTGGCGCATTAGGAAGGTTGAGAACCACTGGTCTAGCCAGATTTACTTTGAAAAGCATAGACAAACAAGATGACCTCTAATGATAAGGAGTGCCCAGGCCAGCAGGAGAAAGGGCAAGCATGTGGGCCATTCCATCGAGCGTGAAGAGTCCTGTGACAAAGCTGAGCTCCCAATACTAAGAAATTGTGCGCTGTTTTTGATAGAGAGAGTGGGCAAGAGAACACTGCACCTCACTCCTGAGAAAAGGGGTCAGCAGGCGCTTTCTACTGGGGGCTCCTAGTCTGGAAGGAAAGCACACTGCTGGGGGGGGGGGGGCGGGTGTTAGCCCGGAAGAGCACAGCTGACCTTGCCACTGCTTCTGGAGACCTCTGTTCACATGAGCATATTTCTTCTCAAAAGTAGGCCCACACGATTCTCTTCGGCATTCCACATACGTGTCAGTCATGTCCCTTATGACACCTTCTAACCAGGGAAGAAACACAGCCATTACCTTCAGGGATTCCACAAGAAGGGCTTAGTAAAGGCTTCCTCTGAGAATACTGAGGACCAAAGCTAGATGAACCAAAAGCCAAAGACAAGCCTGTGGGATATGGAGCCCCGCAGCAAGTCTCTTGTCCCCACTCCTACCCAGAAGAGTTTCCATTCTTATTAAGATGAATCTGAAGCACAGTCTTGAATAACAACACTGTAGACAATACCACCCGGACTAAGTACCTGCGTACTAAGCACTTCTCCAAGTCCCCTACATTTATCAACTCATGTCACCTTCTTAAAAACTTTATGAAACTTTATGGAATCGTACCGTTTTTACCAGCAGGAAAACTGATTCACAGAGAAGTTAACAATTTGCCAAGTCAATAGTAGATGGCAGAAAAGATGCTTCACTGGAACCCAGGACAAGAGAACGTTTGGGCACGTGCTACATGTACATGAACCTCAGGCATCAGAAAGCATTGCAGGCCAAACTGCTTCCTGTAGCTCCTCCTGGGAAGGGCCTTATGGCCGGCGTGTGTAAGGGGGAGGGAAAGGAATGCACGGGAAGGCTGGAAAGGAAGCCATGGCCTGGTTCTGATGCAGTCCTAGGAGCCCTCTGTGTATGCTCTTTTAGCCACAAGAGTTTGTTAAAAGGCAAAAGGAAACAGGTTTAGAACTAGACCAATAAGTCAGAGTCTCAGGTTTTACAGTGACTGGTTTAGCAGTCTCAATAAAATTATACCAGTTCTCTGGAAATGTGCCCTAATCCATAAAATGAAAAGCTAAGATTCACAGTGCTTATACCCCTACAGCTCTAATGATCTATAACCCATGAACAAACACCACCCAACAAGGGCTCTCTGCAGCAGCTGTGGAACTAACAAAGCTGGGACTCAGGGCTGATGTTCTCTCCCTCCAACAATACACCTCTGTTGTTAGACCTTCAAACATTTTTGAATCTGAAAACACATCTTCATTTCTCAAAAAAATGTTTCACTAAACTATGTGAGATCGATTATGTATAAAGATGATTTTAAAGAATGAATAACACTGATTTTAAAATATGGAGGATTGAGTTCTAGAGCAGCTAAAACTTCTCCTGTCTCCCCACGTGTCAAATAAGGACCATACTGGAATCAAATGGGGTCATGAACGAAGCATGCTTGGAAGGGTACAGTGCTTGACACAAATGGACAACTTACTGTGCCATTGTCATTGTTCATTTACGAGACTGAACTATTCTGATTTAATAGGAATAGCAGGTGTGCCACAGACCTCATGCCAGCTCCTAAGTGTTTTGTACTTGTTAGGTCACTTAAACTTCACAACAACTCCATGACATATGTGTCAGGATTGTCTCCATTCTACAGTTCCATTCTCTACGAGAAGCACAGAGAGCCCAGAGAAACCTGCTGGCTACCAAGTGGCCCAGCAGGGCCTCAAAACCATGCTTGTTACCCACTGCTCTGTCTGACCTCTTGGCCTGTGTGGCTTAGAGTGCCAGGTGCCAATCGTGTGCCTGTGTTTCCCTTACTGGAAAAAAAAAAAAAGAAGAAAGAAAATCTATAAACAGAAATTAGAATTCTGGGGATGACATATTTTAAAGTAGTCAGCAAAATAAAACGTAGCTATATCATTATTTCTATGTATTGTTGACTTAAAATGAAGGTCATTTTAAGATCTCTAAAGTGACCCATTGACTTTCACTCAGGGATCAGTGGGCCTGATTTGAAATCATAAAACCATATGCAAAACTGATTTCCAACTTATTTCTTACAGAGGACCTAACTTGGTCAGTGTTTTGTGCACACAGTAATCCTCAAGGTCACAGCACATGGAGATAGCTGCCAATATTGCCTCAGAAGTGAGCGCCAAGCGTGCTCCGTCCTGCCCCTTGGAAGGTCTCCTGGAGAGGCAGAGGTGTGTCTGCACAGACCAATCTACAGCAGAGACACCTGTGGGCCCCACCTCTGGACAAACAGAAGCTGGCGTGAGTTGACGTCAGACCCAGTGTTGGCACGACAACCAGGTGGGTTAATCTGTTTGTGCAGATAACCTCTGCTGCTGCCGGAGCCCACGCCAACATTGAGACTGGGGCACCTTGAGTTTCTGCACTCTCTCATGACCTCTGGGATGGCATTTTTGGTCCCCTGCCTGCGGTGATCTTCTTAGAATCCACATAGGGCGTGGAAGGTGGGTCCGGGGGCTGACTTTGCAGCCAGACGAGCTGGTGAGGAGCCTGGCCCTGCCATACCTCAGCTGTGTGACCTTGAACTAATCAAGGGGCCTCTCTGTGCCCTCATCTGAAGTGGGAGAAATGACAGACCCAAGTCAGGAGGCTGTTGTGAGAGTTAAATGGGGGAGCATAGACCAGACCCTCGGAACAATGGCTGGTGCCCAAGAAGCATGAGCACTGCAGGGCCGGTCACCCCCAATGTCACTTTTCACATCTTCATAGTAAGATGACACAACTATGTATTAGTTTTTTGAATTAAAATTGAATGCAAAAATAAAACCAAAAGAAAAGGTTAAATGCACATAGCATAAAATTCACCATTTTTAAGTGTGTAATTCAGTTTTCTTACTATGTCAGCTGTGTTGAGTAACCATAACCACTAGCTAATCCAGGACCTGTCTTTTCAGCCCAAAAAGAAGCCCTGCCCGACAGCACTCACGCCCCACTCCCCACCCCAAATCCTCTCCCATCTGCTGATCCTCCTGCCTCGGTGGATGTGCCTCTTAGGAACTGTTCATATGAATGGAATCATACAATACATGACCTTTTGTGAAGATGACACAACTATGATAAAATCGTGCAAAAGAAGCCCTTACTCTTTAGAAGTAAAATCATAGGATCCTATTGCCCCTCCCCCCAAAATAATAACGCGTCAGCTGCCTTTGCTCAGGGTCACAGCCTCTCAGCGGGCTGCAGAGAGAAGCTCAGCTTGATTTGAGGTTTTGAAAGATGCTAAGCTTTGAACTCATTTTCCATCCCACGTAGCACAACAAAGACGCAGAGCAGCGGGCCTATTATTTCAGCCTCCTTCTTCCCCGTTTTCCACAAAAGTCAGCAGAGAACCCCTGACAACCAAGACCATGAGCATGACCAAGCATCTCCCCCACTAGGAGACTCAACCGGTAGAAGGAGACTTAGGAGAGAAGCTTCATGATATGACAGACCCTTCCTCAAGCTCATGACAGCCCCAGGCCAGGAAGCCCTATGGTCTTAAAGCACCAACAGTGGCTCTCGTGTTAAAATGGCAGCTGAGCCCATCCTTTATCCTGGCTGATGCTATTTAATTGCTTATAAGGAAGTCGACGCCCACCTTGCTCTGAGAGAGAAACAAATAACACAGAATAAAAGACATCTCAGACCCATTCTTGGTTTGAGAAGCAAAAAGAATGTCTTTAGTTTCTCAAAACCCTGAGGTCTTATGGAGAATCACAGAAGGGAGAGAAGGAGGCTGTAGACAAAAGTAAATTAACATGTCCAGCCAGGAGTTAGCAGAAGAATATGGCCTCAGCCTCTGGGGCCTCTGGGGCCTCGGGCTTCTTCTCATGAGTGGCCAGTGAGCCAAGGAGCTCCATCCAGCCAACGCAGGGTCTGGTTTAGGAGAGCATACAGAAGAGGCATATCCGTGAAAACCAAGCTAAATGAAATTTATATTTTGTAGCTGAATCTTTTGGAGACCCGGGTATAATCCACTGTGGGTATTTGTTTTATTATGACGATCATTTGAATTATTCACCCATAAGATTATGCAATTTTGTCCAGAACTGTGTAGTAAAAAGAGTAATCAACTTGGACCTAAAACACCTCCAGCAAATCAGTATCTTTGTGACCTGGGGCAACTGCTTTTATTTCTTTGTCCTGGACTTCTTCAAATGTAAAACAACGATGATCCCCCAGACCTCTGCAGCCCTAAACATCGGCCAAAGTTTCTCTCACCAACGAACGCATGTGAGAATGTAGTACCCGCGTGAAATCTCTCGGAGCCCCGCTCCCAGACTCCGCCTGGCACCCAGAAAGGGAAGGCAAGAGGTGCCTTCTGGCTCACTGCACTTCTGTTCAGCAGTAAGTAGTTTGAGAATTTAAAAAAAATTCCGGTAAGCCACAGTCTTCAGTAAAAGGAAGACAGGATTAAAAACGGTAAGTATGTTGTGATGCAACAAGTGGATGAAAGAACAAGTTGTGCTTCTCATCCTGGCTTTTACTTGCGTACACGTGCGTTTGCATGTTTAGGGACAGGATCTCGCTCTGTCACCCTTGCTGGAGAGCAGTGGCCTGATCACAGCGCACTATAAACTCAGACTCCTGGGCTCGAGTGCTCCCCCACCTCCGCCTTCTGAGTAGCTGGGACTACAGGCATGTGTCACCGCATCTGGCTATTTTGTTTTTTTTAATTTTCTGTAGAAATCGAGGTCTCATGATGTTGCCCAGGCTGGTCTCAAACTCCTGGCCTCAAGCCATCCTCCCACTTCATCCTCCCCAAGTGCTGGAATTGCAGATGTGAGCCACTGTGCCCGGCCTCAGCATCACTTTTCCACTGTGGCACGGGGCTGAGGATTCAGCATCTCTCTAGGAAAACCAACATCCTTCTGAAGGTGTTAAGCTCCAAGCTGGCTAACTGTCAAGCCACAGAAAGGAGGCGGTGGCACAGCGTGAAACCTAAACCGTGCAACTAGTACCTGAGGAACAGAAAGCTAATTATAAAATGCAGCCAGCTCAGGCCCCGCTTTTATGGGTCACTCTCTGCCCTTGCCTATTTGAGGATCTGGAAACGGCTGCTTTGTTACCCGAGTGGACTTTGCCTTGCATGCCAGTGGCTAAGAGTCCAATTGCCCGGTGATTTCTCTGATTACATGATTACTCAGGCTGACTGGGATTTCTTTACTCTAGATCAGGTCTCTTTATCAAAGGGCCCAGTGATGATCTCTGGACATTCCTTCCTTTATGGCACCAAGGCTATCGACAGTGGTGCAGTGTCATTACTGTCTGGCACAGTCTGAAAGGGACAGAGGCCTACTGTACGTACTGTACCTAGTCTGCAGCCCGGGTGCTGCCCTGTTTTATAGCTTCTCAAGAACTGAGACTCCAAAGCACACTGTAAAAACTCAGGGAAGGGTCTGTAAATCACAGAGTTTATATATAAACATGTTTAGACTACCTTTGGGGATTAAATGCAGCTTGTATTTCCAGATTTGAATGCTGATCCTTACCAGTGGAACTCGGGAATTAAAAACAAGTCCTAATCCATGTGGGCTTCACTTCTGTCCCTGAAATTTTCACATGGTTTTGTTTCCCAATCCATCTAAACAAAACAAGATAGATCAGCTTTCATTGTAGTCAAAATATTTTGCAGGAGCTGATGAAAAATTTCTCATCATGAGGCTGATAAGTGAGTACACACGATGTCAAAACAAGGTCAAGCAAACTTGAAGTTAAGCAACTTGTTCTCAGTGGGCTGTTGTGAACATCTCTCTTCTTTACTTGTAAGAAGTATAATTTTCCATGTTTCAAAGCCTTCTGTTATTGCAAATGCTAACGGTGAACATCTCACCTCCTTTACTTAGGTTCCTAAGCTCTTATCAGGTGGAGCATCCCAGGTGAACAGGGAGAAAATGTTAGTCATCCCTAGAATAAAAGGAATTTTTTTTAAAGTTTTTTATTGACAACATAGAATTTGTACCTAGTTATGGGGCATATGTGATATTTTGATACCTGCATACAATGTGTAATGATCAAATAAGGGTGACTGGACTATCCATCATCTGGAACATTTATCATTTCTTTGTGCTGGGAACATTTCACATCTTCTTTTCTAGCTCTTTTGAAATATACAGTAAAGCTGGGCATTGAGGCTCAGGCCTGTAATCCCAGCACCCTGGGAGGCTGAACAGGTGAATTACCTGTGCTCAGGAGTCTGAGACCCATCTGACCAAGAGCAAGACTCTATCTCTAAAAATAGCCAGGCATTGTGACAGGTGCCTGCAGTCCCAGCTACCTGGGAGGCTGAGGCAAGAGAATCACTTGAGCTCAAGAGTTTGAGGTTGCTGTGAGCTATGATGCCATAGCACTCTATCCAGCAGGGCAACCAAGTGAGACTCTGTCTCAAATAAAAAGAAAGAAAGAAATATACAATACATTGTTATTAACCATAGTCACCCTCCTGTGCTAGTGAACACTGGAACTTATCTGACTGTATGTTTGTACCCATGAACAAACCTCTCTCCACCACCACCACATCCACACACACACACACCCTGCCCGACCTCTCGTAACTCTCATTCTACCCTCTACTTCCATAAGGCAACAGCTTCAGCTCCCACGTATCTGTGAAGACACGCAATGGTTTTCATTCTGTGCCTGGCTTACTTCACTTAACATAATGACCTCCAGTTCCACATGTAACTGCAAATAACAGGATTTCATCCTTTGTTTAACCAAATAGTATTCCTCTGTGTATATACTCCACCCCTTCCTTAGCCACTCATCTGGTCATGGACACTTAGGTTGATTTCCCGCCTTGGCTATTGTGAATAGTGCTGCGATAAACACGGAGGTGCAGCTATCCCTTTGATGTACTGAGACTCAAGAAAGAAGTTGGTCCCTTGACACTGTTGGCTGACATTAATACTCTAACACTCAATTTGCTGCCTTCAGAGAGGCTGCTCCCACCACTTGGACGTTCTTCTTGAATCTGGTAAGGACAAACTTGGGAATGGGTGTCAGCATTTACACCAGAGCAGGTGGGGGAATTTTATGTAAACTATCTTCTGCTTTTCAAAGAATCAGCATCAGATGAGAATTGTCAACAATCCCATGCAAAAGGTCAACAAAGAAAAGGTGTTAAGAACCAAATTGCCTTTTAATGTGGTGTTTCTGAATCTGCTACTCCTGCTGCTTAGAAATTCCTTAATCAGTATTTTCTCTCTTGGGGGAAAAAGGGCCTGGTTAATGTTTCTTGCAAGCACGGGAATGATTTGATTTCAATATTTTAAGAGTACTTACATGAGGAGCAGAACTTTTCATTTAAAATAAGGCTAAATGCTTGCATGCATGTTGTTCTGCTGACATCACAGATGCTGCCTTTTGTTTGCTCAGCACAGAATGCACTGAAAAATGGACAATCAGACAGCGAATACAAAACCAGGCTTGAGAGCTCTCTTTGGACCAGGGTTCCCAACCTCAGACTACTGCCATTTGGAGCTCGATAATTCTTTGTGGCAGCTCTCCTGTGCCCTACAGGCTAGTTAGCAGTATCCCTCCCTCTCCCCACTACATCCCAGTAGCACTTCCCTGTTATGATAAACAAAAATGTCATTAATATTGTCAAATATCTCCTGGGGGGCAAAATCACCCCAGGATAGGGTGGTATCCACTGATTTGTGTGACAGTATGATAGCCACCAATTTAGATCAAGAGAGGATGGGGGGGTGGGTGCAGAAAATAGGTCTGAAAATAGAGCTGGCAAAGGGTCTGAAATGAATTTCTAGCCACAAAAATAACAACTAAAATCATAGGAACACAGGGAGAGTGAGGTTGGACAGAAAGCGAGGCGTTTCCACTGTAGAGTCTCTGTCAACCCACCACAGCATGTTTTATAAGCTCCCAAAGAACACCTGGTTTATCCTAATGAAATAAATTCTTCTTTTCAAGATAGAGTGTTCTCTAGACAAAATAATCAGCTAAATAACAATTAAAACTAAATTCCAGACTAAATAATTTAAAGCTGGTCCAATTTTTTGCTTCTTGAACATATTGTTGATAGAACTGAGAAAAATTAAAATGTTAACTTCTTTGGTGTCTGCTCTGACCCCACAAAGCTGACAGCTACTTTGTGCCTATTTTACTATCTGTACCACTTATAAATTGTACACTGTGTTTCCTCTTGAGTTGTGTAGATATAACGGATAAGGTTTTGTATCCAAATGTTCTGGCAGATCAAACAATCTCTTTAGGACAAGTCTCTCTCTTTCTCTCCTTACCTCCCTCCCACACAGGCATTCACATTCTCTCCTGAGCTTTATTAAGCTAGTTTTTATTTTTTGGCAACTATTACTTTTAACCTATGCTCATGACTTTTTTGTTTGTGTGTTTCCAAATTAAGAATCTCTTTCTTGAGGGGACGCAATGGTTCATGCCCATAACCTGAGCACTCTGGGAGGCCAAGGTGGGAGGATTCAAGCTCAGGGGTTCCAGACCAGCTGCAACAAGTATGAGACCCCCATCTCTACTAAAAATAAGAAAACTAGCCAGGCTTTGTGGCAGGCACCTGTAGTCATAACTACTCAGGGAGGCTGAGGCAAGAGAATCACTTGAGCCCAGGAGTTTGAAGTTGCTGTGAGCTATGATGACTCCAGGGCACTGTAGCCTGGGGCAACAGAGTGAGACTAAACAAACAAACAAACAAAAAAACCCTCTTTGTTCAAGCAACTTTTTAGATAAAAGCCCAACTTATAAAGCAGGACTTTTTCTCTTCTCCTCCCCCACTGGCATTCTTGAAGAGGAGTTTGAAACCATTGACATAGGAAAAGGGATTAAAATTGGAAATCCATAGATATTACAGACAACACAAGGCATAATAATATATGCTAGTTCAAGGTCAAAACGACTATGTTTTTATGTGCTAGATTCTCAATTAGCCTAAGAAATAAATTCAGAGTTTTCAATGGCAGACATAGGCTAATGTTATAAAGAACAACTCTTTCAGGTCTTTGAAAGAGGAAAAAAATACTGTAGGAAAAACCCTGTTTATTGTACAAAGCTGCTGTTCCCTTTAATTCACTTACAATTCCCCGTTAAATGTCAGTTTTCTTCTATGAGGAACCACCTCTCAATTTTCAACTTCCCCATAACTACACTGAATTCATATCTTGCTGACCCATAGCCCACCTTACCTGTTTTTCAGAAGTTCCTTCAGCTCCAACATGGCCCCAGCTCATCAATCAACCAGGCCTCCAGACGGTTTTTCAGCATCTGTGTAGACATTGTTCAGGGCTGACAGGAATCCTCCCGCCCCAGTCCCCTTCAGGTCAATTGCTATTGTATTTTGTTTCACTTTGTTTTTTAATTTAGCTTCACCTGAAGTTTTCCCCAAGTATTTCTCTCTGAAAAGAACTCTGCTTCCCCTTTGGAATCTACACACTCAGCTGAATGGAATCATTGGCCTCTGAATTCTCATTGAAGTGTTTCAGTGAGTAGGTTAATCACAGGGTTACACCTGGAGGACAAATTTCTCAAAGACAAGATGATAACTATGTTTCCCCTTTATTCTCTACCTTTTATTTATAAGACACAGTAACTTTTCAAGTAATGCTTATTAAAGTAGAATTGTGTATAAACTTTTCAAAAATAACAACAAAAATGGGTCATTGTGAAGCTGGACATAGATAGGCCAACCATGGAAATAACGGTTAATTAGGTTGATAGGATATGATGATAACTTTTATTTGTTAACCTGACTGGGCTATAGGGTCCCCAGATGTTTGGCCAAACATTATCTCCAGTGTTTCTGTGAGGATGTTTTGGATGAGAATAATATTGAAATCAATATGCTGAGTAACGTTAATTGCCTTTTATGATATGGGTGTTCTATTCAGTTGAAAGTCTGAACAGAACTTCCCTCAGGTACGAGAGCATTCTCTGGCCTAGCAGGCCTTTGAACTAGAACATCAGCTCTTCCTGGTTCTAACAGCAGCCAGCAGACTTTAGGCTCCAGCTGGGACACCTTTAGCAACCGAGGCCAGAAGAGGCTGCCTATGTGGGAGGGTGGGTGGGAAGGACACACGGGACTAAGGCTCATCCAGGTAGCCACGGGGGCAGAGATGGACCCAGGTGTTATGGGACTTGAAACTTAGACCATCGTGGAGAGGTGGAGGAGGGATCCTTTTTAAGACAAAGAATATGAAATTAGAAAAATCTGGTTTAATGCTTACCCAGCTTCAAGAATGTTAGGGGAGAAAGAGAAACAGAAGGGAGAATGAGGGCTGCTGACAAATTTTGACAACTAAATTTTGAAGTTATTTCCAGCCTTAAACGAAGTAGCAGATGCCCTCCTAAAATAAAAACAAGTCACAAGTAAAAAAGATATATGCATTTTTACCAAAGAAAAAAATGCCCTCAATAAATAAAATATGGTTAGTGGATACAAATAAAATGGCAGCTGCTTATTGTCTTGGCAAATTGTCAATTTCCAGGTAAGTGAATGCTAAAAGTACATATCATGATTGCATCTAACACCAGAGATAAGGGGCTAACCTACATTTTCCCAATCAACTACCACCATTCACACTTCATACATGTTGATTCATGCAGGCTGTGGGAGAGAGAAGGCCAGTTTTTTGTTTTTAATGCTGGCAATCAAGAGAATGGGTTGATTTTCTAGAAAGTTTTCAGGACTGATAAATTTTATTCTTATATAAATGAAAGACAGCATTATAGTTTATCTGAGATGGGAGTTAATTTTGATTTAAATTGACTGTATCTCTTCAAGAAGCAGTAAGCTTACATCCGAATTTCTTCTGGGTTTAACAGAGTTTACTTATCCTCTGGGGAAAGTTGGGAGAATAGCTGTTTTGTTCTCTAGTACAGCCCTATACCTTCTTACACATTCTGTTTCTTCAATTAAATCCTCCAAATCTTAATTTATAAATGAAGAATTCACTATTACTAAAGCCACTCTTGGCTCTTGCCTTTATTCCTTTCATAGATGAGGTGTTCTGGGGCAGATAAAAATGACAACGTGACTTATTCAAAGGGACCTAGTTTCCCTGGCCTTGCTGCTAAACTAGCGCAGACTGAAGACTGCAGGGTGCTTATTTCATCTGCTACTGACCAGCACAACCACGATTACTGAAATAAGAGCAGATGTGTTCTATTTCCCCCCAGGGAAATGTAAAAAAAAAAAAAAAAAAAAAAGATGGGTATTATGTTGGAAAAAGTGACATCACTGAGGAGTGACATGTTGAGTTTGTTATAAAGCTCACTAGGATGAACCTAAACTCAGGAACTCTGGCCATGCTTTTGTCCTCAGTACAGGCTATCAGGCATTCTTTCAACCTGCTCCCTATCCCATGCAGAGCTGGAGTCCAAGGAATGGGAAGGAAGCTACAAATGAAACTGATGGTAGTGATCACAGGCAGTAGAAACAGTGACAAGGCTTCCGTTAGACTCTCCCCTCACTTCAGAGTCCCTGCAAATCCCCTACTAAAATCAGTCCTTCCCCAGACTCAGAATAAAGTGCATAGTTGGCTTGTAAAGTAATGAGCTTGGTCCATACACCCCAGATGTTGAGTGTACACATGTATGTGTACACGCACATCACACACGCATGTACTGTGTAGAATCTCACTACGTATGGTACTTGTGTTCTGTAAAGTCTCTGCAAACACTGAATTAGTGAATACCGAAGATTGCTCCTAACGAGAAATACGGGGTCAGGTTCCCATGAGACTTCGTTCACATCTTTCTGAACTAATCAATACATAACATTGTTTTACATATCTGTTTAAATGCTCCTTACGTAATACACATTGTTGAATCATTGTCATGGAACTCACAGGCAACAGCACTGTACCTGAAGACTGCGTGCCTCTTATCTAACACACGTCATTTCTCTGCAAGGCCCTCCCTGGCTGTCTTGGGCTTTGGAACATTAGCGAGCACAGTCAGCCCTATGCTTGGGGGCATTTTAAACATTGAACCAAAAAGCACAAAAATGTGTGTGGGGGGAAGTGGCACTAAACAGACTATATAAAGGATACTCATGTACATATGAGACTTGAAACAAGAAGGCAGAGTGTGGCCTTGTTTGCCCTCAACTGGGAGCACGCACAAGCAACTCAAATTTGTCACTATCTGCACATGTCTGAGAATGACCACAAAAGCAATGCAAGTGTTGATCTGGGGGTGACAGATAAACTTTCATAAGTAGACAAATTCACAAATGCAGAATTTTAAAATAATGAGCTTCAACTATATACAACATATATATATAATTGGAATCATTATAGTGACATTATGATTCAATCATTATATATTGATACCTACTATAGGCTGCAGGATTCTGTGATTGATGCTTAAAGGGTGCAAAAACCATAATGCACAATGGCTTCTTCTAAGCATAGATTATTGGAGAGTAAGAGAATTTGTGTATAAAATAATAACAAAGATAAAGCCAGTGTTGGCTGGGTAATGAAAATAATACTTTTTTTGTTTGTTTGTTTGGTTTCGGCCAGGGCTGAGCTTGAACCCACCACCCCCGGTATATGGGGCCAGTGCCCTACTCCTCTGAGCCACAGGCACCACCCTGAAAATAATACATTTTAATATAAAAGTTTTGCAGACTTTGTTCCCATTATGGCCATTTTATGAATTATTTTTTACAGAGACTTTGAGGAAAAAATAGATTGAATTTAGATCTGTACTGTCCAATTAGACAGACACTAGCCACATGAAACTATTTAAATTCAAATTAGAATGAATTAAATTAAAAATTCAGTTTTCAGTCCCTCCAGCCACATTTCAACTGCCTCATAGCAACATGTGTCCGGTAGTTACTGTATTGAACGGCATAGATACAGAACATTTCCACACACAGAAAGTTCTATCAGAGAATGCTGATTTCAGTCCTAAAGTTTGTATGTGCTCAAAAGCAATGAGGAAAAAATAGAACAAATACAGAAACAGTTTACATTTGAGATTTTCAAAACTGCAAATTGCATGGAATATTTTAGATTTCCCCCTTACACACTTGAAGGAGAGTTTCAAGCCTGCCATCTCTTGCCCACCTGCGATGCTGTAGGGTAGCAGCCTGGAGACATCATGAACTTTCAACAAGATCCTCAAATAACAGTGATAGATCCATGATAAGTACACAGCAATCTCCTGAACTATGTGCCTAGCAGGGAGCACAGCATGTCAGAAATAAACATGCCATTTTTCTTCGGGCTTCCCTATCATTTGTGCTGGTTTAACCTCTTGGAGGCACCCAAAGTTCACATGCGCTGTGTGAGCCCTGGAGAAGGATTCAGAAGACAGGGGTAGCTGCTTGATTGTATTAATCACAGTTTCATCAATCATTTATTATGGACACTTTACAACACAGGGATCAGGAATTGGCTTTGAACTGTGCTCCCACTCATGAGTCTATGGTGCTTTCCAAATGCTCCAGAAAGTTCCAAATGTCATCCCACCCACTCTGGGACTCCAGGGACCTTGGGTTCCCCTTGCTGCCAGTTGTACAAATGGCAGCTGCTGAATGAGTATACAAGGGGGATTGGGGGTGGTTCCCCACGAAGCCAGTGGACACAGGCCTTAACCAGGAAGTAAGTCACAAATCCACTTGTTTTTCAGATACCCACATTTAAAGTACTCCATAATAAGTCAATTCCTGTCACCCACCTCTTTCATTTTCAAACCATTTTCTCACTCCCCACCCCAGTTAGGAGTTATTTCTCCAGGTGGAGGAAGAAAGAGGGGAACCGAAGCAACTCTAGAAGTGGACACCACAGCCTACTCTGGAATTCTTTCTGTTTTGCGTGTGGACCTGAAGCTTTTAAGTTTGGAAGATTAAGAACTTTCTGTCTTTATTCCCCAGTACGGTTCTGATAACTTTCCCAAATCTCCCACCCAACCTAGGTATAGTCATAGGAAGAAGAAAAGAAGACACAAGTTTAGTTCTCAAGTTTATTGTCCTACCATAAACACCAACCTGTAGAGTGAATGCTTCCTTAAACATTCCGATTAGTTTAGTGATCAGTCTTTCTTAAGCCATTTAAGTAAGTAACCAGAGTAGGTTATTCCAACACCTGAGCAATTTTCTATCCCATTATCATTAGTAACCGTGAAACTTGAAGGTGGAAAGCATATTTGATCGAGTCAACAAGACAAATACACCTGTCTTCACGTAGTTTGGCTTCAGCTTGGAAAACGGATACATCTTTCATGCATGCCCTGGTCTATCTCATCTACCATCCCATGCTTTAAAAAATAATCTGACACATCAAGGAGTTAGCTCCATCATCCAAGAGATGCTGCCAACCTCTGATAGAGTTAATTTTATAAAGAAATTATATATCCATGAAGCTACTTCCATCTGTGAATAAAAAAAAAGAAAAAGAGGCTCTCTGGTCCTCCCATTTGTCAGACAGCCGCTTCTTCTAGTGCAGCGCCAGCCGCATCCCTGAGGCGCCATGGTGAAAGCGAAGGTCAGAATAAACGGATTTGGTTGTATTGGGTGCCTGGTCGTCAGGGCTGCTTTTAACTCTGGCAAAGAGGATATTGTCGCCATCAATGTCCCCTTCATTGACCTCAACTAAATGGTCTACGTGTTCCAGTATGATTCCACCCATGGCAAATTCTATGGCACAGTCAAGGCTGAGAATGGGAAGCTTGTCATCAATGGAAATCCCATAACCATCTTCCAGGAGCAAGATCCCTCCAAAATCAAATGGGGTGAGGCAGGTGCTGAGTATGTTGTGGAGTCCACTGGCGTCTTTACCACCATGAAGAAGGCTGGGGCTCACCTACAGGGAGGTGCCAAAAGGGTCATCATCTCTGCCCCTTCTGCTGATGCCCCCATGTTTGTGGTGGGTGTGAACCACGAGAAGTACAAAAACAGCCTCAGCGTTGTCAGCAATGCCTCCTGCACCACCAACTGCTTAGCCCCCTTGGCTAAGGTCATCCATGACAACTTCGGCATTGTGGAGGGACTCATGACCACAGTCCATGCCATCACTGCCACCCAGAAGACTGTGGATGGCCCCTCTGGGAAGTTGTGGAGTGATGGTCGCAGGGCTCTCCAGAACATCATCCCTGCCTCAACTGGTGCAGCCAAGGCTGTGGGCAAGGTTATCCCTGAGCTGAATGGGAAGCTTACTGGCATGGCCTTCCATGTCCCAACTGCCAACGTGTCGGTCGTGGATATCACCTGCCATCTGGAGAAGGCTGCCAAATACGATGATATCAAGAAGGTGGTGAAGCAGGCATCAGAGGGCCCCCTCAAGGGCATCCTGGGTTATACCGAGCACCAGCTTGTCTCCTCTGACTTCAACAGTGACCCCCATTCTTCCACCTTTGATGCTGGGGCTGGCATTGCCCTCAATGATCACTTCGTCAAACTCATTGCCTGGTATAATGAATTTGGCTACAGTAACAGGGTGGTGGATCTTATGGCCCACATGGCCTGCAAGGAGTAAGAATCCCCAGACCACCAGCCCCAGCCAAAGCACGAGAGGAAGAGAAAGGCCCTTAGCTGCTGGGGTGCCCCTGCCTACTCAGTCCCCCACCTTACTGAGATTCTCCCCTCAAAAGTTTCCACACCAGACCCCCTAAAGAATGGGAGGGGCCTAGAGAGCCCCACCTGTCATGTGACATCAATAAAGTTCCCTGAATTCAGAAAAAAAAAATATACCTTGATAAATATAAGAGTATGCTGTCAAACAGCAATGGAATCAAATTAGAAATCAATGACATAACAGAAATTTGAAGATTTAATGATATACTTTTAAATTACACCTGGGTCAAAGAAGTCTCAAGATAATTTTTAAAATATTTTAAACTTAATGAAAATGGAAATACAACCAATTGAAATATTTGGCCATAAAAAAACAGTGCTTAGAAAGCAATAAATAGCATTTTAGAAAAGAAAAAAAATTCAAAATAAATAATTGAAGGTTCTGTCTTTGGAAACTAGATATATCTAAAGCAAACAGAAGGAAACAAATAATAAAAAATAGAACTGAAATCATTAAAATGGAGAACTGGAAATTAATACAGAAAATCAATGAAACCAAAATTTAACTTTTTGAGAATGTTAATGAAATTCATAAACCTCTAGTCTGCCTACCCAAGAAAGAATAGAGAAGACACAAAATGCCAAATATTAGAAATGAAAGAGGCAATATCATTACTGATCCTGTGGATGATGTTGAAGGCTATTAAAAGGCTATTACGAACACCTCTGTGCCTCCAAATTCGATAACTTGGACAATATAAATCAATTCCTTGAAAGACGCAAAGTACCTAAGGTCACGCAAAGAGAAATGTATAATCTAAATAGGTCTATATCTGTTAAATAAATTGAATTTACTGTTAATAAGCTTCCTAAATAGAAAGAATAAGGCACAGATGTTTTCCACTGGTGACATCTACCAAATATCTAAGGAAAAAATGACAACGTGTTCCAGAAGATAGAAACAAAGTGAATACTTTCTAACTTATTATATGAGGCCAACATTACCTTAATATCAAAACCCAATAAAGGCACTATAAGAAAGAAAAACTGCACATTGGTGTCTGGCATGAAAATGGAAGCAAAAATCCTCAACACTTCATCAAATAGACTCTGAAAATATATAAAAATAAAGTCACACATGAACATTAGGATATATTCTAGGCTTAAAGTGTGATGCATCATCAAAACTCAACCTAATCTATCATGTCAATAGCTTAAAGAATAAAAAACATATGATTATATCAATAGATTTAGAAAAAGCATTTGACAAAATCCAATACGCATTCATATTACAAACTCTCAGAAAACAAGGAAGAAAGCAAACCTTTCAAACATCCTCAACTTGATTAAAAAAACTATCTACAAAAAAATCTACAGTTAGGCTCGGTGCCTGTGGCTCAGTGGGCTAAGGCGCCAGCCACGTACACCTGAGCTGGCGGGTTTGAATCCAGCCTGGGCCCGCCAAACAACGACAGCTGCAACCAAAAAATGGCCGGGTGTTGTGGCGGGCGCCTGTAGTCCCAGCTACTTGGGAGGCAGAGGCAGGAGACTCGCTCCAGCCCAAGAGTTGGAGGTTGCTGTGAGCTGTGATGCCACAGCACTCTATCCAGGGTGACGGCTTGAGGCTCTGTCTCAAAAAAAAAAAAAAAATCTACAGTTAATATCTAGTAATACTTAATAGTGAGAAACTTGAAACTTTCCTTCTAAGATCAGAAATAAGGCAATGAGATCTCTTCCTACCACTCATTCTCAACATTATTCTAGAGCTTCTAGTTAATGGAATAACATAAGAAAAGGAAATAGGTATACAAAAGGGAGGGAAGAAATAAGCTGTCTTTGTAGATTTTATAATAAAGCAATCTTTGACAAAGGAACAAATAAAATTCAACAAAGAAAGGAGAATCTTTTCCAAAAGATCAGACAATGATATGCAAAAACAAAAGTCACAAAAATTAAATCAAAATACATCTTAAATGTAAACTACAAAATTACAAAACTTCTGGAGGATAACATAAAAGAAAACTTAAGTGATATCAAAATCACACTCTGTTCAACTGCAAGAGGGATTTTACCTAACAAATGCAATCAGTGTAACCTGGTTTCTTGTACCCTCAATGAATCCCCAACAATAAAAAAAAAAAAAAATGGTAAGTTGGACTTTACTAAAATCAAAAACTTCACTCTGAGAAAGATACTCTTAAGAGAATGAAGAGACAAGCCTCAGGCTGGACAAATATATTTACAATACGTTTATCTGTTAAGTAACTTTCATCTAAAATAAACAAACAGCTCTCAAAACCCAGCAATAAGAAAACAAATAACAATTAAAAATGAGCAAAAAATCTGACTCCTCTCCAAGAAAGATAAGCAGATATCAAGTAAACATATTAAAAGATGGTCATGTCATTAGGGAATCACAAATTAAGGCTATGAGGTACAGCTACATACCTATATGAATGGCTAAAATGCAAATATCTGACAATGCCAAATGCTGACAAGGACGCAGAGCAACAGGAACACTTACGTACTGCTGGTGGGAGGACTTAGTGGTACAGCCATCTTGGAAGACAGCTTGGCAGTTTCCTCAAAGCTAATCATAGCCATACCACTTGACTGTGGCAATTACATTCCGAGATATTTACCCAAAACAGTGGAAAACTTTTGTATGCACAAAAACCTGCCAGTGAACATTTACAGTCCCTTCTCAATAACAAGCGAAAGCTGGAAGCAACTACAATGCTCTTCAGTAGGTGAATTAATAATCTGTAGTATGTCTATACAATGGCCTATTCTTCAGTGGCTCTAAAGAAACAACCTACAAACCGTGAAAAGACACGGAGAAACTGTGAAATGTATTTTGGTCAGTGAAAGAAGCCAGTCTGAAAAGCCTGTGCATTAGATGATTCTAACTACATGACATTTTGGAAAAGATAGAACTAGAGAAACAGCAAAAAATCAGTGGTTGCCAGGTGTTTGTGGGAAGGGAAGAAATGGATGAATAATGAAGCTCAGGGCATTTTTTGAGTGGTGACACTATTCCGTATGATACCATAACAGTGGAGACATGCCCTTATACATTTGCCAAAACACACAGAACCTTGCAACACAAAGAATGAATCATAATGTAAAGTAAGGCTTTTGTTACTAGTGATTTATAATATAAATGTAAGAAATGGACCACATTAATGCAAAATCTTAATAACAGGGGAAATGGTCTGCTCAGGGTGGAGTAAAAGTGAGGTATGTATATGGAAGTATTTGCTATCTGCTCAATATTTCTGTACTAAAAATGAAGTCTATTGAAAAAAAAAATCCAAACACAAACTATGGGAGAGGCACAGCAGGAAATACCAAATAAAACAAATATTAATATTTTTAAAGTTTATCATGACTGCTGAAGTCATCTGTATCTTGTTTGGTAGGGGCAAGCAACCGTGAAAATGCATCCTTGCTTCAAATTTATTAGCATTTCTTCTCCAATATTTCACTGGGTGCTTTAATTGTCATTTCATCTCTTTTATCAGCTGGTGACAAAGAGCTGCAATTGTCACCCGAATCAATTTGGCAGTCAAGAGTGCCATTTGATGGGACAACGTATGGAGTCGTGGTTAAGCTTATATTTCTGGAGTTAGTCTGCCTGGGTCAGTCTCAGCTCTACCCCTTAACAAGCATGACAGTCTGAGTTTTAACAAATAATGCAGAGGAAATGTGAGTATTTACCTCAAAGATGGTTGTGAGGATTAAATAAGCTAATTCCTGGTTGCTATTAAGTGTTCCTTAAGTGTGAGCTGTTATTTTTATTATTTATATAGGTCTTACCCAATGCTCACATCAAATAGGGGAAAGATGAAAGATTCCAGCTCAAATTATTTCTGGACTGTCAAAGTACATAAAAGCAAAGCTAAGATAGGATGCTTAGAAGCTATGGAAACACAGCCCAGAGGAAAAGAAAAAAAAACAAAAAGGGAGAAAAATACAGGTCAGAATGGCTTGCAATCTCTTCTGCCCTTTATCTGGGTGCCTGATATAACTCACCCCAAATCCCTTTAATAATCCCCTCTGCAAACTTGACCCTAACCTTGTGCTCTCCTGGGCAGAAAAAAGGGATAAAGTCTTCAGCCTTTCCTCCAAGGTCCTCAGCAACCTCTGCCCTGAGCCTCTACCTCTGGAACCTGAATCAGGAAGGATCAAGGTCCGTTAACAAAGTGCTAGTTTACTGGGATTGTGCTTGCTATTCATATTTTGCTCCACACGCCTGGGGCCCATCACTGGGAGACGAACATGTTCGGAAAATAAACAACATTGTTGTCTTGTGCTTTGCTGGCCAGAAGCTGTTAATGTAATCTGGTTTCTTCACTTTGGGGAGCTTAAAGCACAGAAACTGCTTTCCCTTAAGTCTTAAAATCACAGGGCTCAACAGAGACCTGAAAGAACTTTATTATGGTACTGTGGTCTCCTCCACGGATGTGTTGCCAAATAGTTTCTTGCCCCTCATGTTGGAGACTTGCTCCTGTTGTCAAGGTCCTGGTGCCTTGCTGCCTCAGGCTGTGCTTCTTGAGCAAAGTGGCTCTTGGAGGATTCTCCTCTCTTTCCCATCCTTCCCAGGCTGCTTTTTGCAACCAAGCCGTTGTCCCTTTGTTGGCATCTTCCGTTAATAAAGGAACAAAGCTGATCTCTCCCTTCCTTCTTATTCCTCCTACAGTGCCCACATGTATTTCTCAATAAACTACAAAAATCCTCTTCCTACCCTCATTCTTCCTCTCTCTCTTCCTCCTTTCACTATTGAATTTAAAACTCATACATTAGGCATGTGCTTTATGATATTTGTGTCACCTCCCTAAATTGTAGTGCAAAGGAAAAAAAAATGGAGAAAAAAAAAAGCATCTGTTCAAATTGACATTTCCATCTCAGCTCGCTCATTTGAGAGTGACAGGTTGTAATTTGCCAGCAGGTTCACATCCAAATGCATAGGTTAGTGCTGATATCATGTGATTTTTCTAACACTGCCATCTCTAGCTCACGCGTGCTACACAGGAGGCCATGCTTAAGTCAGCAGATATTGCAGGAGAAAAAACAAAAACAAAAAAGTTTGACTTCCTTAAATATCTTAATGAACTGAACACAATGATGCACTTAGGTCTGTTTGGTAGAGCAGGTGGGTGTGTCAGCATCAGAATCCTGCATTGGCAGAGGAAAGCTGGCATGCCTCTCCTGTGCACTCAGTGTGGTGCAAACACATTTAATCTTTGGTTTTGAGAGTAAACAGACTTTGTAGCCAGCAGAACCAGGATCATCTCCCAACTCCAAAGACAAAGGGCAGCCAGCAATCCCAGGTGAAAGAGAAAACCACCAGAAAGATAGTTTCCTCCCAGCCACAGCAACGCTCACTTGCTAATTTGTCAGTGGTCAGGCCAAGCAAGGACCATATTTATTTTTGCTCCTTTTCTTTCTGTTTCTTTGCTCCCCTTTGCTTCTTGCATCTTTTTCCTTCCATCCGGATTTAGTTTCTCCTTGCTGGCTTATAATCTTTACAGGTTCTCGCAGCAAGTGTCTCTTCGCTAGTAAATTCCCTTAGTCTTTGTACAGTCTTTAATATGCAGGTTATTATGAAGGTTTTGCAACAAACTGTAATGGTCCGTTATTTCTTAAAATCACAGGGTCCAAGAAACACAGTTGACAGCATCCTTTCTGGTTCACCTATGTAAGTTTCAACTTGCTCAGCTTGTCGGTGTTGCTGGGAGGGCTTCATTTGTTTCCATCAGCATAGATTTTATGTTTCTTGATTTTTGTGTCTCTCAAAACTTTCATAATGACCCATGTATAATTCATGTTGTAGCTGTTGCCTGTAAGCTCACTTTTAGCAGGAGGTGTTATTACAGGGTTGTGCATGTGCCTAAGTTTGGGAGGATTCCCACTGTCTGGCTCTACGATTGCCTCTGCAGAGCTCCCCCACTTTCCGGCTAGCTTTCACGGCTTGGAGTTTCTACTCTACATGAGGAGTTAGAACTCAGGCTTATCCACCACAATGCATGAAGCTTCAGGATTCTAATCTTTTGTAACTACTTTTTATCAGCAATCTAGACAGACATTCACTTATGGGCTCCTTCCTGGGATAGGAAGGGAAATTTTTCTTTCCTGTTTATAGACTTAGCCTATGTTCCCTGGTGCCCTATTTTATTCAGGGTCTTATTCTTTCTCCTTTCATCCCTTAGAGGTCATAGCTTTGACTACAGTTTCTCTCCAAGGATATTACTGTCCCAGCCTCAGGGGGTCAGATCTTGCTTCCCACACAGCCTGGGAAATCTCTCATCATCCCTGGGTCACATGGGGATCACCCCTTCTTGCCTGGAACTCCAACTGTGTGTTATTTAATTGATGTTATTTTATCTAATCATTTTATACTTTAGAACACAGAGAAGGCTTTGCACAGGGCCTGATTTCACCTTGCTGACTAGGAATGCTTGTGCTCACTGCTGCAGCTTTCTGCAACTTTTTCTTTCCTCTTTGAAGCTTGTGGCAACACCCAGGCAACACCAATTACCAAATCTCTTATCAGTCAGGACTCCAGCCAATCATGGGTTTCAAACCCATATGGCATGGAAGTTATGAAATCAGAGCTCCAAAGCTATTTTGAGCAACACTTGTTTGGGGAACCAAGATTTGTGTGAGGCTTGGTAAGCACCTAATTGAGCTCTGATTCTGAACCAGAGTCTAGTTTTGGTCCCATGGGCAGCTACTTAAAAGTGAAAGAAATAAAACAAAAGAAAACAGGTGAGACTGCTGCTCATGGAATGGAATGTCCAGCACCATTGGGCTGCCCGTGGGTGGCATGTATCATATCCCTGTCACCAGGCACTGTTCAGTCGCATGCCTCTTTCTTTAAGGACAGAAAATGTGTTTCTGTCATCACTGTCTTTGGCAACCAAAAGAATGACTCAGTCCTCATGGTCCAGAGTAGGAAGAAAACAATAATCAGATATCAGAATTAGAGATTAATATCTCAGCAGCCTTCCTGAGAAAAGACTTCTAATTAGAAATGTCTTAATGGCCAATGGAAATAAAGTTACCACCTTTGCCTACTGTCAAATTGTTTGGTCCTGCAGATGTTTAGCAAATATTGCCCTGAGGTTTTTCTGGTGCAGGTGACATCATATGATAAACAGTGCACAGAGTCAGAATGAACAAGCAAGAGGTTTCTGAAAAGAGGACGGGGCTTGGCAAATAGAATATGCCTCCTGTCTGTGACCGGTATTCTGTCTGTAGTAGAGGGTCAGGCAAAATAGTTTCAAAATCCTCTTTCTCTGTAGCAGCCTGTAGCCTCCATGATTCTTGGCATAGAAAGGACTTTTCCACTGAATGTTAGTTTCCTTTTCTCTTCCCCAAGGCATCTCCCAGTATGGGGAAGGAATTCTCCTATTTATTGAGTGCTTAATCTTTGCCATGCAGGAGTTTTATCTATTTTTGACACATCTGACAGATCTTTTAAAAGTAAAATTAGATCAATCTATTCTCCTTTAAAAACTATTTAAGGGGTATTTCCTTCGCACTCAGAAAAAAAATCTTCTTATCTTCACATAATTGATCTGATCACTGTTTTTTTTATCACCTACTTTGTGACTTCCCACACCTCCCCTTGCTTACCACAGCTCAGCCTCTTTCTGTTTCTAGGTGGTTCCCAGCTCATTCCCACCCCAGGGCCTTGGTGCCTTCTATTCCTATTGTCAGGGATGCTTTTCCCTACACCATCTAGTGGCCTTTTTCAAGTCTTTTAAATCTCAACTCAATAGTTGAAATTCTATTTACTCAGAGAAACAGGCTCTGACTGTACCATCAGAATAGCCCTTCCTTTTACTAACTCCCCCTCCCCCGGCCTGTTTTATTGTCCTTATGGCTCTCACCTTTATCTGCAGTCCTTGTCTTCATTTATTTGTTTACCATCTCTGTACTCTCCTGTCATGTAAGCATTGTAAGAACTAAGGTCTTGATAGTCTGATTCACCAGCATATATGTTATCTCCTGCACCTGGAGTTATTCTGGTCCTTAGGCAGCATAGTGACTAAGAACATGACCTCAGTAGCTGGTTTCCCTGCATTCAAACCTTAGCCCTGTCATTCACTAGCTGTGTGACTTTTCTCCTGTTGCTCAACCTCTCTGTGCCTCACTTTTAAAGTGATGATAATATTAATAATTATCAGTTCACAGAATTGTTCTAAGGATTGAAGACTCTTATGTATATACAGTGTTTTAAATAGTAAGCACTCAACAAATATTATTATCATTGATTATAAGCTCGTTGAATGAATGAATCAGGTGTTTTCCCCCATAGATTCGATTTACTTCTTCTGGCAGATGTGATTATATTCATTTTATGAGCAATGTGAAGAAAATTGCCTGGGCTTTCACAGCAAGACTGACTTGTAAGGTTTTTTCAGACCTACCTGATTCTGAACGGCAGGCCCTCTTCCAAGCCCTCCCTCACACCCTTGATTGTCACTCCTCTGTGCTGGGGTCGATTTTCCTGAAAACTCTCAACTCTGTGCCTCCCTGGCTGCTGTTGGCCTGAAACTTGATCCTGAAAGAACCCCCTGTTTGCCCTGTGTGCTGCAGAGCATCCCACTTAAGTCTGCTAATCTCAGCCTCTGTCCCTGCAGGCCCCGATGACCTCAGCAAGGAGCAACAAAAAGGACTTTCAGAGAAGGATGCCACATGGATTCCTACGCTGCCTCTTGCTATGGAAATGGAAAAACTGGCAGTGATTTACCATCTTATCACCCTGATTGCCACTATCTTCATACAATTATTCTGCCCAGCAAGGTGGCTGGAGTAGCCCTACTTTTTTATGGAACTGTTTTTTAACTTCTCTTGGTGTTGACTTCTGAATTCATGGTGGAGTGTGAGAAAAATAAAAATAAACATTCCTCTAGCATTGTAGATGATGGTGGAAGCTTTCATTTAACCTGAGTTCTATAATTCATGAGCTCCAAATCAGGGTCAAATTTCAGCATCGGTTTTGATATTTCTGTGGGAGACTACTTCATGCTTCCCTTGGTAATTTGAATTTCCCTCAAAAATCCAGGGAAGGTGGTCATCACATCTATTCCTTCAATCTGTTAGTGTCATCCTTTGGAGCTCATCCCTTCTCAAGAATTTAGGAATGACAGTGAGAAAATGCCCTTGTCTTCTCCTCTCTGGCCTAAGGTGAGGGGTGTCTTGTGTGGAGTGTAAATGAAGCAGTCTCACAAATCTGTCCCTAAGAGTGTTCAGACCTCTATGTACAGGTGTGTTATAAGAAAGGTAAGTGTGGGCCAGGCACAGTGGCTCAGGCCTGTAATCCCAGCACTCTGGGAAGTTGAGGTGGGTGGATTGATTGCTTGAGCTTAGGAGTTTGAGACCAGCCTGAGCAAAGCGAGATCCAATCTCTACTAAAAATAGAAAAACTAGCAGGGCTGTAGTGACAGACACACTAGTCCTAGCTGCTTGAGAGGCTGATTGCTTGAGCCCCAGAGTTTGAGATTGCTGGGAGCTACACAGCACTCTACCCAGGGCAACAGAGTGAGACCCCACCTGTAATAAAATAAATAAATAAATGCAAGTGGGAATGGGGTGTATGTACATATGTGACCTATGTGTCTGTGTGCCCATGTTCCCTTCTAGAGAGGACCATTGTTTCTGTGCTCCCTGGTCCCTAGGAAGTTCCTGAGATAAATCCTGCAAATGCTACACTGTTCCCACATTCACAGCCTCTCTCTACTCCAGACTATGGTCTAACTCGTGCAATTCAACAGCTTGAACCTGGCATAAAGCAGATGCTGAATCAATAAACTTCGTTTGGTAATAAAGTTGATTATTCTCTTACACCTAGATTCTAACCATTTACACGAAGGGGTCCATACCGTCGAATTCTTCCTGAACATACTATGAGACTATAAATTGTAGGCTATGGCATTTATCATTTGTTTTATTCATTATTCACTGAACAAACACTAACTGAGAGCTTACTACACAATAAGGCTGTGTGTCAGACACCGGAGATGCAACAGTGAGAAAGATACACTTTGGTGGGTAAATCAGAGTCTAATGAGGAAACCAACCAGTCTACAGCAATGATAACACAGAAAGACACATCGTCAGTGGTGAAAGGAAGCTCGTGGGGGGTGGTAGCAGGCAGGGGGTATCCAAGAAAAACAACTGAGCCAGTCTGGGGGTTTATTTTATTTATTTATTTATTTTTGTAGAGACAGAGTCTCACTTTATCACCCTTGGTAGAGTGCCATGGCATCACACCGCTCACAGCAACTTCCAACCCCTGGACTTAGGCAATTCTCTTTTCTCAGCCTCCCGAGTAGCTGAGACTACAGGCGCCCACAACACCCGGCTATTTTTTTGTTTCAGTTTGGCCAGGGCCAGGTTCGAATCCACCACCCTCGGTATATGGGGCCGGCGCCCTACCCACTGAGCCACAGGCGCCACCCCAGTTGTGGGGGTTTACGATCCCACCTTTGGAGCCACAACAACCTCTGAGGATAAGTACAAGAAAACCAAGGGGTTTGCCATCTTTGCTTTCTGCCTGACAAGCTCTTCAGGCTCTCCTGAAATTGCTCTTCGCAGCCCAGCTCCGTGGTGCCCACAGACTGAGCATCTATCACCAGGACAGCAGGAAAACTTTAGTCCATGCTGTCTGCTCAGTGGCAGCGTCTTACTTGCCTGTTTTCTGGGGCGTGTAGATGGCAAGTCAGCACTCTGTGTTCTGCTCCTGTGGCCCATGGAGGAACGGCCGAGGCTCTTCTTTGTCTGAGCTCTGACCAGGCCCCACAGAGCAGCCCATGTGGCACTGCTGGAACCAGAGAGAAAAACAATGAGCCAACATCATTGTCTATAGATTTCCAGGAGTGTCTGAGTATGTTCTGAAAAGGGAAGAGTGAGGAGAAGCCCCCAGGAGAAGGCAGGAGGCTCTAAAGCTGTGAGTGCAGCACAGGATCCCTTTGGAGACAGAGTCCCAGGAGACAAGCTCCCTGGAGACCCTGAGGAAGAGGCGCAGGCCAGGAGTGCCACAGTTGGAAGTTGGATGAGAACACTACAGCACTCTGAGGTGGCAGACAGACAGCTGGAGGCAGATCTTGGAATAGAAGTCACAGAAATAAAAGATGGAAAGAAGTCATGCTGAAAACTCTGAGACAATGATGTCTGCTCATAGGGAGGAAGGCAGCAGCTGTGGTAGGGGATCCTGGGACCATCCACTCCTGTCCATCCACTGCCTGTAGACCACCTGAGGCAATGGCTGGAAATGAGTCAGGCCAAAGAGTGCCTTGTGTCCTGTGCAAGAATGTCAGGGAGTTCCAGGTCAAAGTTCCAGGGGGATCCTGCAGCCCTGGCCCCTGGCAGGGGCATCCTCTCCATCCTTGTTGGTTCCCCATCACATCACCACCTGACACTCAGCAGGCACTTTGACCCTTGCTCCACGGCCTTCCTCCTCCTTCCAGGCCACGTCTTCACCGTGGAGTTCACCATCCATCCATCCAACAGTCTTCAGATCAGAGTGCCAGCAGGTCCAGAGAGGTGGGGCTCTTTGCATCTTATATGAAACAATGTGACTGTAGCTTTCCTCCTGGGAAGAATCTATACCTTTACAAGATTACCAAATGGTTGCAAGGTCTCCACTTATCCTAAAAAAGTACAACTCACTGCCCGAGGCTCGCAGTCCCTAGCCCCTGCTCCTTCTTCAATAACATTCACCCCCACTTGATTTTCATCATGAACTTCTGTGTTGTCATCCACTTCTGCTCTCACCCTTAGAAGTCCCTGGTTTCTCTTACCATGACCTTGAGTCTCAACAGCTTCCTCTTTTTTGTGCTAACTCTGCACTGCCAGCTGGTTGAAAGCTTTTAGGCCTCTCCCTCTTCTCTCTCTCTTGCTGCCTTTCATCCTCCTGAACTGGCTCCCTGCATATTCAGTCTATACCCCGAGGTCAATTACTCAGCTGCTCTCTTACCAGCTTCTCCAGCTTCCCAGGTTTCTTGTCTTTTCTGTAGAGCTACGAATGCACCTGCACTCCCACAGATTCATGGGATGAAGTCTCATGCAGATGCCCAAACATCTTAGTAGTTGTGCTATTGACCTCATCATCTTCCTTTCTTATTTCTCTAGGCATAGCGTCCAAAATTTAACCACCCTGGCTCAAAGCTCCCCCAACCCCAAATGACCCTTTAGCTGACCTCTTTCTCAAGGACTCACCTTCCCTCTTTCAGTAAAAAGGAGCCCTATAGGGATAAACTCCCTCAACTTCCAGCTGGCTCCGCCAGTGGCAGTCCTTTGAAAGTGAGAAATGAGACTCAGAGGAGGCAAGTGCCCTCCCAGGCAGCCCCAGCTAGCTTATGGTTGCAATGGAGAATGTTGCCACTTTTTTAGGCTGCCTGGAAATGTTTCCTTCTGTTTATTATGCTGTTCTTATTGTTATTATAATGATTAGGTGGCCTTTATTATTCATTAAGACAGCAAATATTTATTAACTACAATGAGCCATTTCTTACTGTGTGGACAGTTTGTCACACTGGCCAGCCCAAGCAGGCCCACAAGTACTAGATAATTGTTCAGTTGTGCAAATTGTTAAGTGGTAAGCGTTTGCAAGCATGCCTGCTGCAGGAGCCTCCATCTGCTGTGATGTACTCACGTGTGCACGCACTCAAGGGGACACGTGTCTGCAGAGCTCATACCTGCTGCAGACTCGGGTTCACATGCTGCTGCCTTCATAGGTGTTTCTGCCTGATATACCCTGTCACCTGTCCTCAAAGTACTTCCCGCTGATGACCAGTGCACACTGCCTATGAGTGGAAATGCACAATGAACTGTGCTTAACAGGCACATTAATTTATCAGACACTCACTTAAGAAGGTTACAGCACGTTATGGCAAATGGCTTCTGGGGGCTCTGGAATTACCATTAGCCCTGGATGGGAGGGTGCTGAGAGCCGGCATTAGTGGGGCTTCGGTCAGTTTCTCTGCTCCGTGAAGCTGCAGAATTAGTGTGGGGTTTATTGATGGGCCAGTTATCCTTTAACAGGGTCCCAATTTGGCTCTCCGGATAATGAGATGGGTCTTTAGCGACCATCAGTCTCTCTCCCATGCCTGAGGACAGCTCTAAGAAGTCCAGCCTCTTAACTGGTTGGATGGAGTAGAGAGGGGTTAAGTCTAGAACAACCCATTTGTTTCTCTAAGAGCTGAAATGCTCCCCAGAATCTCCTTTCTCTGCCCCCACCCCATCATACTTCCCTCAGCTGACATTTTTGGAAGGTGAGCAGCAATGTGCTTAAGGCAGTCAGAGAGTTTTGTGTCCTGGCTGTGGTGGGCAACCTTAGGCTTACCCTTTCTTAATCCCAGTTTTCTATCTAGTAAAATAAAGACATATGTTTGAGAAAATTCAGTGTAAATTTCTCCTGGCATGCAAAAATAAATTTGGTACGGACCTACCGTGTGCTTGGTACTGAGCTGGTTTCCAGGCAAGGAGGGGGACAACATCAGGCAAAGTCTCAGATCCTACGAACATTGATGAAAAACTTAGTGAATCACCTAATGAATGCACAGTTCAGGCACATACAGGTGCAGAGAAAGCAAGAAGCAGGACCCTATGACAAGGGACATGTCCTTGTCCAAGGAGCTGAGAGAGACCATTGAGCTGAGTTCTGAAGGGAGCAGGTGAGACTCAGTTGGAGGAGGTGGGGGTGGCAGGTGGGGAGGGTGCGCCAGGCAGAAACAGCTTGTGAGAAGGCCTGGCGACGGGAAGGAATGTGGTGTGTTGCAGAAGCTGAATGAGAGCCAGACGGACTGGCACGCAGAAAAGGAAGGGCTGGAAAGGTGGGCGGGAATAGGAACCTCCAGGAATTTGTATGGGACACCTTGTTAAGGATTTGGTCTTTATCTTGAGAAAAATAGAAAGCTGTCTAAGGTCGTAAGCAGAGGAAAGACTCTTATCATATTTGCATTTGGAAGAAATGGCTCTGGTTGCAGTGGGGGTGATAGCTACATTGGAGGGGGCCCAGAAAGGATGTTGAGGGACTGGTTAAAAGGCAATAGGTGTAGAAACAAGGGAAGCTTGTCCAGGGGTCAAGGCAGAGGACAGTGTGAGAAGTGCTCTTGGGAAATATATGGAACAGAATTTGGGCAGCTGTATTTCCTACTTATACCTCACAAGGCCCCTTCAGGATGAAATGGATGCATGTGTGACGAGTGCCTGGCCCAATAAATACCCAATAAATACCAGTTCTTGTCCTCCGATTTCTTAAATTCATTGCCATTTGATTCCCACTGACTCTTTCATGCCCTGTAGGGCTGGGGCTCTAATCCCTTTTACCTTCTCCTAGAATATTCTAACCTTATCATTTACTCATTCAGTGCTGAAGTGCCAACAGGCAGCCTTGAGTTGGCAGAGCTACCAGGGAGAAGCTGGGCACAGCTTGAGGCTGGGAACAGTTGTGTTGGAATGTTCCTTGGAGGACTGGACCTCCTCCTGACTTGTCTGCACAGAAAAGCTGCCGCTTTGTTGAAGCAATGGGTCAAGTGCCCCTTTCCAGAAAGCAGAGGATGCTTGATAGGTAGAGGAGGGAAGGCAAAGGAAGCAGGGTAATAGAATGGGGGGGAGGATAATAAACTGCCCCTTAGTGCTGTGAAATCATGCATGAGTTACTCAACACTCTTCTATACCTCGGTATTCTCATCTGTGAAATGGGGCTAATAGCTAGTTCCTACACTGAGGCTCCATTGTGAGGGTAACGGAGAGTCTGTGATGAAAAAATGTTCCATAATGTTTGAGCTGGTGAATAAATCACTTATGTGTAAGTAGTTCAGTAGGGTGGCTATGAATTCAGTCAAGACCGGGCTTGGACTCAAATTCTACCACCTCTGACCCAATTTTTGGAGTGGGGGAGGTGAGTCACTAACTTCTCTGCACCTCACTGTCCTCTTCCACAAATAAAAATCATAAGATGTGACTCAGAGAACTGCTGTTGGCATTTAAAAAAGTGTCCAGATGTCCAACTTCATGAAGCTTATGTTTTTAGACAGGGAAAATAATAAACAAATAAATGTATAAATTAAAGACCATTCTAAGGAGTGCTCAGTATAAAGAAGAAAGATGATAGAGGGGCTGCCTTGAATGGGGAGTGCCCAGGGGTCTTCCCTGTGGACACAACTTTGGAGTCCTGAGTTGTGTCTTACCTGAATAAGAAGAAAAACCAAAGGCTCAAAGATCTGGGAAGATGATTTTCAATGCTGATTACTCATTAGGGTTTCCTGTACATCACCTCTAGACCAACTGAAATTGTATTCTTTGGGGGAGGACTTACATGTGTGAATTTTTAATGCCCCCAGGTGATTCTGATGCATGATGAAGGTTGCCCATGACTAAGCAGGTCTGATAGGCAAGATCACAGGGGTATAATACTGTCAATGTTTGGTAGCAACTGTATTAGTTTCCTAGCATCACTATAATGAATATCATAGGCAGGGTGAATGAAATAACAGAGATTTATTTTTCACCATTTCAGAGGCAGAGAAGTTCAAGATTAAGATTTCCACAGGGGAAGTTTCTTCTGAGTTCTCTCTCCTTAGCTTACAGATCTCCTCCTTCTTTATGTGCCCTCACAGGGGTGTCCCCTGTTTAACGTCATCTGTATCCCTCTCTCCTCTTATTATGAGGCCACCAATTGTGTTGGACTAGGGACCACCTGTATGACCTCATTTCACCTTAATTTCCTGTTCAATAGCTCTATTTTCCTATAAAGTCACATTCTGAGGTATTAGGGATTAGGACTTAGTGTACAAATCTGGAGGGACCCACTGGGAACATAACACACCCAGTAGGTGCAAGTTTCCCTCTGGCCCCTCAGCTTCCTGTTTTTGGGTCTATCTCCCCTTGTTGGCACTCTCTATACTTCCCTCTGTGTGGTCCAAAGGACATTCTTCATTATCACAGAATCATTGGTTTCTGGAAGTTTGAACTGCAAAAGCTTCCAACTCAGGGCCTTATTTAAAGTTCTTATTATCCAGAGACTCAGTGATTCAAAGGGGAAGGAACTTGCTAAATCTTCCAATGATAAATGGCCCAGAAGCAGATCAATGCTCCCAGTGTTGGGACTGCCACAATCATTGTTCTCCTGCCTTGCATTCCACCAATGCAGAGGGGACAGAAAAAGTCTGCTACCCCTGCTTTGCCACTAATTATGGGATTTGGGGAAAGTTACGCCACCACACTCAATTTTTGTCTGTAAAAGGATATCACACAAGGATAATTATGAGAAATGCATGCCAGAATGAGAAGATCTCTCACTGTAACTGGTACATAGCGAGTGCTCAGTAGACAGTGGCAATGAGTATCATTGTGATCATCAATGTTGGGCCTTGGGATGGATACTGAGGCCATCCTGAGAGGGAAGGAGTCACTTCTGATTTCTTAGAGTCTCCAAGTCTGGTGCTCTGGTGGTGTTGCATGTGGATAAGAAGAGGTTACATTAGGCAAAGATGAGAAGAATGGAAGATACCAGAATTAGGTGATTTATAGCCACAGTGCCCACAGATCTTGCATGTTTGTACATATGTTATGTATCATGACACAGAAAGATACCTCTATCTTTTTAATTGGTTAGTAACAAGACTGAAACAATCCACCAACCACAGGTTACCTTGATTGACTTAGCACTGTGACTTATTTTCCCTGGAGCTACTTGGTCAAAATCAGGACTCTGGAAACAATGAAGAAATAGGGATGGTGTCTAGTGGGTGCCCTCATACTCTCTCATTTCCCCCAGATGATTAGCTCGGGTTTGTTAACAACATGTGGATTTGTCTGGAATGACATCACTGCCACTCAACTTTGCACTACTCCACCTTGCTCATAAATGTGGTCTCTTTCCTATCACTACCTACCTGCCCTTCACCCAGGTTTTGTCTCTAATTGTGTACTTTTGCCAGACTCATGCATGAGCTCTCCTTAACAGGAGGCCATGAAGATGCTGACAGGGAGCAATAAAAAATATAGAGGGTGCCAAAAATATGTATACACATTTTTAAGAAGGAATAAAAAAACTGTCTTAAAATTGTAATACTCATGTGATGTTTAACTTTGGCAATTACAAGAGGTGCTCAATGTGACTTGTATTCATCTTTTGTTATTGATATATATTGAGTATTACAATTTTTAAGACAGTATTTTTCTTTTTGTAAAATGGATATACATTTTTTGGCATCCTCTGTATAAACCAGCATCTACTCACATGCATCCTATTTCCAGTCATCTATCTGCATTTCTATCCTTTAGCAAATGTTTTGAGATTCCCAAAGGGAATTTTTATTTTTTGAGAGGCACATCCTCTGTTGGTATCATCAGGCTAAAAATCCTGAACAATCTTAGGCTGATTCTAGGACAGTTTTGAGTAGGTTATCATGGGATTTCCCGAGAGTTTGAGTTCAGCATAGTATTTTAGGAGAACCTTAATATCACAATAAGGGTGGATTGACATTGCATCAATTTCCATTCTCATTACAATAAAAGAATCAGTGTGGTATTAGACTTTTACTGCCTGCAATGTTTGGTGAATTACAGGGGAGTCTAATACGATTTCCCACACTATATTCTGTTTAGATTGGCAGGTTTCTCTGGGCATTTCTCAATAGACTGATAAAGCACTAGACAGAGGATTAGCTCTCATGGAAGCTAAGAAAAGAGCTAAGATGGGGTTGTTTATAGCTCATGGGGAAGGATTCTGATGGAATAGCCTAGAGGGAGGGAAACTTTCACCACATACAGAGTGCCAAGGACTCAGGGAACACGTTATAGGGTATGGCCCCACCCTGTGGAGTCCCTCCCTGGGCCAGAACAGCCAGGACAGAAAGACTAATGGGTCTCCTTTTGGGACAACAACATAAGAAGATATAAATCAGGCCAAATATCTTGAAAGGGGATCTTTTTTTTTTTTTTTTCCTGCTTAAAGGAAGGCTTCAGATTGGAGTTGACTAGCACATATTGGACGGCAACTCTCAATGCTCGCTATCTCATTCCATTCTCCCACAGGCCTGTTGGATAAGCTATCATTAATATGCTCCTCCTCATCAGCATTGTTTTAGATATGGTTTCCTGAAAACAGGCTCTGAAACGGAGAACTGCACACAGAAGGTTTCCTGGGGCTTACTCTCTAGAGATACCTCTGTAAGGAAGTGAGGGAGGCAGGATTAGGCAGACAGAGAAGCTGACCTTCAATGTGGCTTAGAAGGAGATGTTCCTACAGGGAACTCTGGAGCAGGATGGCCTCAGAGTTCTTCCAAACTGACACAAGGAATCTGGTCCGGCATCTATGCAAACATGTCTGCTGGGGCACAACATTGTACAAGGTGGTGTCCTGCTGCAGAGAGCAGTGCTCAGTAAGGGACTGCCTTGAAATCTTTTCTTTGCAGCCAATATTCTCAGCATGTGGAGAACAGTTGTGTCAGCCCCGAATGGTTGTGTCAGACCCAAGGGATCTGGGCAGAATTCCACACTATCCACCAAAAGGATCCCCATCATCATCTAGAGAAAGAGACTTGAAAGCATTATGCAAACCATCCAAGGCCACATGGCTGGCAGTGGACTGTCAATTCCTCTAACTCCAAGGTCAGCATGCTTTCTCATTCCTGCCCACTGCCTCACTTTCCCTATACTTATCTCCTGAGGCCAACTAGGGCTGCAAGTGGTGAGGTAGATGATAAAGGAATGGAAGGCCCTGGGTAAGGAAATGGCAACTTCAGTAGAAGGATGAGAGAAACACCTCTCACTCAACAACCAGTGAGCACCCACTATATGTCAAGAGTTATTCTGCATGCCATGGCTGTGATGGTTGGAAGACACACAAGATCTTTTTCCTGATGAAGTGTTTATTCCAGTCAGGCTTATATTCTAGGGAGCCTTGAATAGAAAATCAGTAGTAGCTCAGAATGGTTGACTGAAATGGAATCTAGTTTGAGAAAGAATCTTACTGTCTGTGTTAATTGGGTTTATATTGTGTTTGGCTACAAATAACATAAAACCCAACTGATAAAAAGAATATGTATTCATTTTTGTTTCTTAAAAATATGGTGTGTCTTAAACATAAGAAAACACTGAAATATGAAAGACTTTGTTACCTGCTGGGTATACAGCTAGACAGGAATTTCTACACTAATCAGAGGCTGACTTCCATTCTCTGATTTCCACTTCAGACTGGATTTTGGTGAAGTTTGGTTGAGGTTGATATCTGGTTTAAAGTGAGGGATCAGAGTAATTAGCAAGTGAAGTAAAGTCAAACATACAGTCTGTCTCATGCATGTGATCTTACGCGCGATTATAAGTGGAAGTGATGACTGCTAATGCTGTCTTAGTGTCTTCAATGTGAGATTTAGACCTGTGCACAGGTTTTGCTTTTGATCTTGTCCTCCCTCTTCAGTAAAGAAGTTGTTGCATGGTCATTCCCAAAGATGTCTGTCCACAGATAAATAAGGCATTTCTTTCTAAATCTGTCTACCGGATTCTCATTTACAAATGGCAGATGTAAGTGTTCACATATATTCTTGAAAAAGAAACTTCCATTTAATCCTCTTTTTTGGCTTGCTTTTGCTATGATGTAGTGGAACATATGTACATAGGTTATTATGAACATTTTGAGACAGGCTGTGTTATGGTCCATTATTTCACTTCCAAGAAACACAGTTGATAGTGTCCTTTCTGATTCACCCATGCAAGTTTCAACCTGCTTGACTTATCATTGTTGCTGGGAGAGCTTCATTTGTTGGGCTTCATTTGTTTTCACCCATGTAGATTTTGTTTCTTGATTTTTGTGTATCTCAAAACTTTCATAACTGCCTACATACATTGGAATTTTTGCATTTTTTTCAGGTCCTGCAGAACATCCATTTCCACATAAAAGTAGAAGGTATTCTTGACTGCCTAACAAAGGGGCAGGTTTGTAGAATTCTACTAACTTTGGCCTCAGTGGATAGAAGAAAATGTTGACACCTGGAGATACCAATTAAACTTCCTATGAAGGGCTCTGTATCTTTTCCAAACAGGATAGTAAGGTAAAGGGATGGAGGCAATGCCAATCCATATTCCAACATCAACTCAAGGTATCAGGCCTTCCACAAGTGAGTCCAGGAGTTTACCAGCTACTGCTGGACATGCCTGGATGTAGAAGAGGCCATTTCCTATGTAAATAAGCCCAAATACTCTGACATGTAGCTGTCTCAGTCAACTCTGGCTGCCATAACAAAATACCGTAGACAGAGTGGCTTACACAAAAGTATTTTCTTTCAATTTTGGAGGCTACAAGTCTCAGATAAGCATTCTAGTCAATTCAGTTCCTGGTGAGGACTTTCCTCCTGCCTTTTGGAAGGTCACCTCCTTGCTGTATCCTCAAGTGGTGAAGAGAGAAAGAGAGGAGAATGACCTCTCCAATGTCTCTTCTTACAACGATGCTAATCTTATCAGATCAGGGCCCCATCTTTATGACCTCATTTAATCTTAATTACTTCCATAAAGGGCCTATCTCCATATATAGTCACATTTGAGGTTAGAGTTTCAACATATGAATTTGGGGGGCACACAATTAAGTCCCTTGCAGTAACATTACACGTTTGTAAGTATTCTTTTTTTCCAAAGAAAAGATTTCAAGATGTCATCTTAGAAATCCAGCCCAGCATTAAAGCACCTGGGATTTCCAAACCAGTGAGCCAACTGAATGTTCACTCATTCCTTAATAATCCCTTATCACTGCTTCAGAGATTTGCGCTAGGTGGACATCTCTAAGAATTGGCTAAGAATCCTGAGTTCTACCAACAGGAAACCAGCTCCAATGTGTGCTATTGCTGCTTATGAGTCAGAATACAGGGTAATTTCTGTCTAGATGTCTTCAAATTCACATGGAGTGATCACATGTCTAAGTCATGATCCATGTGCTGTATCTCATCATCCTAATTTTTAACTATCCTGTTCTCAATGGGCTGTTTTGTGTCAGACTGGAAACTTCCTAGGATTCTCAGTACAGCTTCAAAAATTCAGAAGACAGGGGAGCCAAGATGGCAATCTGTAGCCAGCTTTCCGCAGAGGTTCCCATCCAAAAGGAGTGTTAAAGGACAGAAACTCAGCAAGAAAGCTGATGGTTTGGATCTGAGCCAAAAGAAAAGGTCGAAGAGCGCACATCAGCCCTGCTGGGGAGACCTGAGACCCCGAGGACACAAACAAAAAGGTACAGAGCACATCACCAAGCGGACAGGAGTCCCCTCCCCCATGAAGGAGGTTCACCATACCTCCATACAAACAAGCAAGCAGAGTCCGGACGTCCTCCCATCCTACCCCACGGGAGAGACCTTCTAAAAACCAAACCTCCTTCCCCTTCTAGGGTGCCACGGCACTCTCAGGCCAGGCATAAAACTGTATATACTCTCTACCTGCAAGTCGGAGTTCCTGGTGTTCCCCTCCACTCTCACCCTGAGGTCTGGAAGCCTGTCCCCCACAGAGTCCAGATTCTGGGAGATTTTCTTGAGGGGTGTGGACGGGCACAGACTGTTGAACTGTGCTGGTTTTCCGGCTCGGGAGTGGCGAGAGGGGAGTGAGCTGAGAGGAGACCTGGCTGGCAGGAAGGTCTCCTGAGGCACGAAATGGCAGCCAGCTCCAGGAACAATAGCAGGAGAGCTGCACCCCTGGGGATGTTTTGAGGAGACGCTCCCAGTTCTGGGCGGCCAGGGGAAGCAGGCGGCTTCTCTGGTGCTGGCAGAGTGGACCAGACCGGCAACCAAGGCACGTGAAGGATTTGCCTGAGGCGGTACCGGCCGGGATAGAGTGCAGGGATTAGAATACTCTCAGAGGGGCTGCTTGGCTTATCTTTGGACCAACCTGGCCCTCAGGTGATGAAAGCTGAGACAAAAGGCTGGAACTCACAGACTGAGCCAGACCCATTTGCAGCCCCAGTCTGATCAG
>CAUYRH010035980.1:0-16126 GCA_963574655.1 Perodicticus potto
CTGGTCATTCCTATGATTTGTGAAGTCTAAGCCCTTTTTTTTTTTTTTTTATTAAATCATAGCTGCGTACATTAGTGCAATCAAGGGGTTCAAACACCTATGGTGCATCTTAGAAGGGTACAGGCAAAACTTACTAAATGCGGAATAGAAATGTCTTCATACAATAACTAAGAAAATGCCATGAAGGCTATGTTAAACAGTTTGATGAAAACATTTCAGATTGTATATGAAACCAGCACATTCTACCCCTTGATTGCACTAATGTACGCAGCTATGATTTAATAAAAAATAAATAAATAAATAAAATTTCCTAATGAAAAAAAAAAAGAAGAATTAAACAGAGATTATATTCAGGACTGTGCTAACCTGTATGAAACAGAGTAAATTAGAAAATGACAGGCATCTGATGGACTTAATAAAAGTTGTTTTGTCTCTGTGTGTGTCTTCCATGCCAGTTATGTGACTTTTAGAGTAGAACCTGGTCTTGGTTTCAGCCTTCACTTCCTTCCTCAAGGAGAGACTTTTGCAGTGTCCTCTTATTAGAAATGTGGTAGATCAACTTTCTTAAGTAGGTGTGAGTTTAGAATGGATTCCCTCCAATGTTGCAGTTTATTTCCAGATGTAATTTGGGTATAAATCAGTGCTTTAGGTGTTCCAGTCTTCACACAGACCGCATCCAAAGAGTTGTCATGCTGAGATCAAAAGTATTGTGAGAATAATTTCAACCTTGTGTCTCTTGAAAACCATGAAGTGAGATCCATTTTATAAGCTACACAATGTTTCTCAAAAGACTCCTTGCTCAAGCCTGATCTCTTTTTTTCATACTTCGTAACTGTTACCTGCCACTCTTAAATTCTCTCTAAAGCCCAAATTCATGAGGTTTTCTGTATCTCTTCTTTCTCCTGCATTTCCCATCTAATTTTTCTGTTCTCCATTCTCCAAATTCTATAATATTAAAAAAAAATCTGCATTGGAAAAAGAACTTTTCTTAAATTGTGAGAGAATTGGGAGAAGTTGAACAAGATAAAATCTTTTATTTTCCTCCTGGTATCTCTAATTCTCATTATCTTTCCACCCATTTTTCTAATTCTGTAACAGCATGACCTGGAAACCAGGATGAGATAGCCTAAATGATTTTTTGATGACTTCAAGAGTAGAAATATTTAAAAGTTAATATTTATTGAGTGAATCCTATGTCTACAATTCCTTTTACTAGATCCTAAAAAAGAAGCAAAGCAAATTATGTGAATAATCCCTGCTGAAAAGGAATTTACAATCTCCTGAGTCAGACTGGATAAAAATCACATGAAATAGATTTAAAGGAAGAAAACCAATAAACAGTGAAAAGAATTGCAGCTCTACACCCTGAATAAACTGAGAGTTGATTACATATCAGGAGCAGAACTATGGAGAGACGAGGGAGTTTCATGAAAAAGATAAACATTGAGTAAATTAAATGTTTACTCAAGATATAAAGAACAAGTAAAGTAAGGCCCATACAGCTAAGGAAATTAGTATAGCTGGATTCAAGAGTCAAAGGAACGTGCGAAGAGTGTGAATATACTCACCCAATGGGACAGCCTAGGCAGGATGAGGCCTTTCATCTCATTGGGAATGCAACTCTTCTTTCTCTGAGCCCCCATTTCACTTATTGTATAACTTGATTGTTATTTATCCCATTCTGCCTTGAGTTAGCTAGTTATACTTTTTAAAATTTTCTTTATGAAATGGTAACTCTTAGAATATAGAGACAATATTTCTCATTTCTCCCACTGCCTTCTATAGCACTTCACACGGACTCAAGCACATTATGATTGTTCAGTAAAAACTTGCTGGCTGGGTACAGTGACTACCGTAGTCATAGCTCTCTGGGTGGCTGAGGTGGGTGGATTGCTTGCTCTCTTGGAGTCCGAGACCAGGCTGAGCAAGAGTGAGACCCTGTCTCTACTAAAATAGAAAAGTTAGCTGGGCAGTGAAGCAGGTGCCTGTAGTCCCATCTACTCAGGAGACTAAGGCAAGAGAATCACTTGAGCCCAGGAGTTTGAGGTTGCTGTGAGCTATGATGTTGACACAACACTCTACCCAGGGTGCCCAAGTGAGACTCTGCCACAAAAAAAAAAAAAAAAAAAAAAAATCTTGTTGAATTAAATAGAGTTGATAGGAAACTAGACAGACAAGGGGTAAGGGAACAGAGAAGGGCTGTATTCATTCTGATTATGAGTTTAAACTTGATTTTGGAGATCCCTGAAGTTCAAACATGCCAGTTATGTGATCAAATGAGGTTTAGGAAGAATTCTTCTGGTGGTCCATGTATGAAGTAGAAAATAGTAAGTTCATCTTTTTATTTGTATAGTTACTGAAATATCCTATATAGATAGTGTGTAATGCTGAATTTTAACCTATTTGATGTCACTGAAGGTTTTGAGTAACATATTTAGCCTTCTTGAATTTTATGGGCTGGTCAAGTTACTCTGGGAATCTCATGTGTCTGAACAAATTTCTTCATAAAAGTTTTTGGAATTTTTGGTGTTGCTGGTTATTTGATTTCACTCTGGAGTGAAATTTTGGGAAGTTTTAGATGACATGCATGCACCTGGAATGGGAAAAAAAATCTGGAGTTGGGCTTCCAGATTTAAGCTTAAAAAGGATTTTGGGAAGGATTTACTCAATTCTTTAGGAGTTTTTTGATTGAGAGACTTCAGAACTATTTTAATAAAGTAATTTCTTCTACTTCCTGGTCTTAAGATGTTTAGAACAGTTGCTGGCACTGATGTGATTTAGGTACATCTATGCACACTCATCTTTAATTCTGAAAATCCTGTTCAAATGAAGTCTTCATTACTAGAATTAGCGTAAATTTTGAAATGATTGAAATTACACAAAAGCTTTTGATTGGTGATTTCAGTCAAGTTTTCAATTATTTTTCTCATTTTTATACCATAGATTTGAATTTCTGACCCAGATATATTTAGAAAAAATATCTTTAGTCTTTATTTTGATTATAAAAAGTAATACATAATTAGTGTATGGACACCTCTGATTTCTTTATACATACATACACTCACTAGATGGAACATACAAAACAAAGGTAAAGACTGCTTAGGCAATAGAACATCTATTTGTCTAAGAGTTGAGTTACATTTGTCTGGGGAGTCCACCTCTCATACCAAGCGGTCAGGTTAAAATGCTATAACTTATTCTCTAAATGGGGTTCTCTTTGTGGGCCCAAACCTGAACCATTGAACAGTTCGGAAATTTGATACAATGTAAAACAATTAGAAAAATGCAGATTCTATTCTGTAGATACAAATAAAGGCCCTCTCTATTTTCACTGGATTTAAAAAGAACAGCAATTTAGCACAGATACAAGGTCAGAGATGTCATCTTTGGAAGACAGAGAACAACTCTACAGTTTAATTTTAAAACAATGGGTAAGAGTAAAACAAGAAGCTTTAGAAAAAGACATGGGATTCAAGTACTTTGTTATTGTAAAGGCTTCCAGAAATCAGATTTCTAGTCTCTGGACAAATGGGCATTAAAAACTACAGCAAACTATATACATAGTAATCTTTTTCTTGGCTTCATAACTTCAGTTAGCATATTGGCTTTTTGGTTTGTTTCCAATGGTATAGTTCATAAATGTAGTCTTTTTCTGCTTGGGGCCCAGAGAAACAATCACAAAATAAAAATTATTGACAATCTGTTCTATTATAAAATATAATGCCCCTTCTTTAAAAGAGGGCAGCACCCCCAAAAAGGGACACTTGAAACAATAGTTTGAGCTATATGTTATTCCTCAATAAATTTCAGTTTCCATAGCCTAAGTGTGTGAATTATATGACTTCGAGAAACAGAAAAAACTGAATGAACAGTTTCAGAAACAGAGAAGCTCTCTAGCTGCAAATATTTGTTCATTGTGATACTTATTTTCATAGCCCATGAGATAAAATTTCAGTTTGTTTATGAGATTTAGTTATTCTTTTCCCAGACAGGGCAGTGGCTATCTGAATGTTTCTGAATGAATGAAAATCTCATCTGCCAAGGAATAAAAAACCAGTAAGGACCTTTAACAATGTTCTGTTGTGTCTCAGAATTTCATAGAACTGGAAGTCATCTGATATGTTGAAAATATATAGCTCCCAAAGAAGTAAGACCGGATTCTCTGAATATATTCCGCACGACAGACCCCTCTGGCAGTTTTATTATTTTGCATAGCTTGCAGGGAGAGACTGGGCAAGAGGGATGCTTCCTGGTTTCATTAGCATAGCCCAACCCACTTCCAACACACGCCCAGAACTACCTCATTAACCATTGGGATTGCAGCCAAAAACATAAGACTACAGTGAATATAAGGGGAATTACTGGCAAGAGAGCTGTAGACTAACTTAACACTGAACCCATTACTTTTCCAAGATCAGAGAAAATACTACACTAACAGCAACTGCTTCTTATTCAGATAAGGATTTAAGGTTTTAATCTATAGTTTTTATCTGGAGTAATTATCTGCATCATAATAAGACATATAGCCCAGCTGCACATATTTGAGTGCTTCTGTTAATCTCTCTGCCTCTCTCTCCCTCTTTCAATTATTTTCTGAGTAGCTTTGACATTGTAAACCACAGACGAGTTGAAGCCTGGCATTGAAAGGAGGTGTTCGGGAACATTTTTTTTTTCTTGTTTAAAGAAGTTTACTTTTACGAGAGGAAATCTGGAAAATGACAGGAGCAAAGAGGAGAAAGAAAAGCGTGCTCTGGAGCAAGATGCATACCCCCCATTGTGAAGACATAAAACAGTGGTGTAGAAGGCGGCTGCCTATTTTCGAATGGGCACCACATTACAATCTGAAAGAAAACTTGCTTCCAGACACTGTGTCTGGGATAATGTTGGCAGTTCAACAGGTGACCCAAGGTAATGTATTGCATTTGTTTTTCCTGTATTATGCAGAATAGATTTCACTTTGCTTTCTTGGAAGAGTACAGTCACCTAGGATCCACAATGTAGCTAAAGAAATGAACATTTACTTTGGGGAAATAACATACTGGGTATCTGTGTATAAGAGTTTTTCTAATTGTCTCCTCCTCCGCCCACGTTTTGATAGCTTTTAGGCATTGAACTGATTTTTGAAAGTGTTTACATATCTGTGATGTTATAATTCATAGTGTTTTAGAGTAAAAGATCAGTAATTGTGGGAAAATGAGTTTTTATAATGTGATCTTACTGATAAAGTTTCCTGCTTTCACTGAATCAAGCTATAAAATATCTCCTGGCTTGAACACAATCATTTCTGAACCTAATTAGCAGCACACAATTACCTGTTCTAGACTTGAGAGTTGCTGTAAACGAGGAACAAAGCTTTCTGTACATAAAGATGGCTCTTGGCCAAGAACATAATTTGCAAGGAGAATCCTGTATAGAGCTTCTATTTTACTGTGTATGTTGATTTACTTTTGTATCATATTACTTGCATCTATTTCTCAGTAAGAAATTTAAATTAGTGAGACGTCTGATTTTAACTTTCCCAAAGCAGATTCTAAATGATATTCTGGATTTAGATAGGTGTTCCTATTGTTGACAGCTAGTGTGTTTTCCTTAAAGGTATATTCATTACAGTGTTGGTCTAATTCAAATAATAATACTTCTACCTGTAGCAAGGAAAATAATTAATTTCCTAGCCTTGAGAATCTGGAGCCATTTTCTTGGCAAAGACACTGTAGGTTTACATTTCTTTGCAGTCTCACTGCCTCTCTGGCTTTAACTATTATTCATACTGTTAAATTATAAGCACTCTCTTAATTAAATTATTCTGTGGTTGGAACAAACTGGTTTGTGTGTTTGTGTTTTTAGTATGATTAGCAACATCTGCCCTGGTGGCTTTACTTTAAGATACATAATACTATCATATTTTATGGGATTCTATTTCACCAAATAGTCTGGCATTACATTTTTAATGACCATTTGCCAATAGCAAAGCATAGTAATCTTTCAGGAAAATGCAAAGTAAATAACAGTTTAGGGCATTTTTATCCTTGCTTTTACTTAAGTTTAAATTCAAATTGCAATACTACCATACGCTTTGAAAACTTAGGTGATGAACTCGAAGGGGCTTTTTCATCACATAGTTTCAACATATGTTATACATTTATGTTGTTCTCGTTTAATGTAAAATGAATGAGAATTATGTTTTCAGCAGTGTTTTTTTACCTTTGGAAAATATCTGCTTAATAATAAAATTTGGGGGTATGACGAAGTTACCTATGGTACATCATTAGTGATTTTGTTTATATGTCTTTGGGAGTTAATTGTATGGCTTTTATTTGGACATAGATTTTGAGTTATGTGTCATGTATTTCATTGGTTATAAAGAAATGCACTGGCTGCCCCTCCCCCCTCCACTGGGGACTGATAACAAGCACAAAGCTTACTCCCCCCTTATGTGTTGGGAAGCAAAGGACCTGAGTGGTGATTCTCTTGGAAGGCTACCAATGAACGGATAAGGCTGTGCTGCTAGAAAGAACTTAAAAGCTTTTTGCTGGTATGTGAAAAGGCCAGTCTTTTTAAAAGTTCTTACTCTTTTAAAAACAGTTCTCTCCCACTTTTTCAGGCTTATCTACCATGGAGAGCTAAACGTGAAATATCATAAGCTATCACTTGTTGTAAGGGGCACCGTGCTAAGCCTCTTACAAAATCACCTCCTCCTACCCCCAGGAAGTCCTGAGAGACAGCAGTCTCCTCTCCGTTTCCCATGTGAGAAAATGGAGGCTTGGAAGAGAAAGGAATTTTCCCTGGACCTCAGACCTGATAAGTGGTAGAGTCAGGACTTGATTCCAAAGCCAACACTCTTAACATTTTCACTTTATACTCCATACTGCCAAAATAACCAGACTTCTCATACTACCAATGTTATTAGTAATAGAAGACATTTCTTTGGAAATGTGCAAATACCCTTCCCTTCAAATTTCTTTTGCATTCGAGTTTCATCCCTGCAGGTTTTAGACTCAAGGGCAAAGTGACAAGAAAAATAACTAGAGTAGGATGTAGCGCTAGGAAGGCGTTTAGTTATCATCACATCATGTTTGTGTGAATGTGATAGTGGCAAAAATTATTAGCTCCATTCCTTTGGGGACATTGGAAGAGAGAAGGGGTTATTTTCATTCATGTATCATAACACAAACAAAAGTAACACTTAGCTTTGTTAATTCTACTGATTTTTCAGTCAGCTTTTCACTTACTCAGCACAATTGAATTAGATGAAATCATCAAATTCAATGTTTTTTTGACTTACATTGGTCAAATGTTGACATATATTGGTCAAAAAACATGAAAAGTTTCTATCATTAAATCTAGTGGATGTTTTTCATTCTTCTCTCTTAAAAATACATTTAAAATTAAGAAGAATGGCGGAATCTAACATTTGAGTGTTTCTATGTGTCAGATATCAAAAAGTCATTTAAATTACTTTATTAATGATTTCCTTATCATTAAATAAAGACGCTTTTCTGTTATCAGTGTACCTGATTCCTCTATAGCACTTCCTGTGTTGATTATACTCTTTCTAAAACTCTTTATTTTCTTGGTTTTGAGTACCACTTTTTTTTTTCTCCTGCTGCTGTCTGGCTTTTTCTTATGTTCCCCTGTAGATTCTACCTCCAACTCTACTCCTTAAACATTAGCGTCCTGGAGAGTCAAACCCTAGCCTTCTTCTCTAAAAGTAGGATAGGTGATTTCATCCACACAAAATAGTTTAACCACTGTTCTTGTGTTAATGAAACTTTCTTCTCAAGCTGAGATACATACCCTTAACTATGCAAACCTAGCATGTTCTAACAACACTTCAAATGCAACATTCAGTCTTTTAAAACAAATGGAATGAAACCACCATCCTAACCAGAATTATAATAGTGATCAAAAATAATAAGGATAATTTTTAGGCATACACATAAGCGCTATTGTAAGGGCACTTGACGTATGTACAAAACTGAAGTTCAAAGAAAATAAATAACCAGCCTAAAGTTGCACCACTAATGAGTGGATAGGGTGAAATTTGAAGCCCTGTAATCTGGCTCCAGAGGATGCTCTCATCTTTATGCTAGACTTCCTCCCGTTGCAAGTCCTGTAGTCATTCATAACTCTTCTCTCTCTTTTGTGACCCTGCCCACTGGCATATAATCAGCCACCAGGCTCTTTTGTTTCCATACCCTAAATATCTTTCCAAGCAAGTAGTCTCATTTCATAGCCCCTGCTGCTGCCCTGATTCTCTGTCTGAACAATTACAGTCATCATCTGTGAGTCTCCATTTTCTACTTTGCCTCCAGCTATAGGCTATGTTCCACACTTCAGCCAGAATTATCATAAATCTGAACTTATTGCTTCTCTGTTCAGAATTCTTTAATGACCTTCTATTTCTTCTAAAATACAAATCTAATTCTTCAGCATATCCTGTTAGAACATTAATAATCTGGGCCTCTTGACCCAAAGCTCTACTCAAAGAGGTCTCTCCTCTGAGAATCTTTCCCAATCTCCTGGGAAGGCTTATGTTTTCTCTTCTCTCACTCCCTTTGTACTTTTCACATATCTCTGTGATAGGCTTTAACACATTGTATTGTAATATTTTGGTACAACTCTTTTCACACTGGTCTATTAATCCTGGAAACAAGGACAATGCCTTACTCTTTATATTCCTAACTCCTTATATAATGGTTGGCATTTAAATGTTTGTTGGAAGAATACCAGTGTTATAGAGTCTGGTTCTACAAGGAAGAAATTGAACTTAAATTCATCCCTATGTTTCATAAGTAAATGTAATAAAGATATTGAGAGCAAAAATTACATTAAAAACATGGGTTATTGATTTCTTCCAACTTCCTTTACTTTCTTGAAGTCACAAAATGGCAGCCTTCCAGATAAATCTGGTAGAAGATATATTTCCTTTGTCTTAAACAATTTTAATTTTTTCTTTAGCCAACGTTAACAAATATGAATAGTTCATATAAAACTCCAGATACCTAGCTTCTCTTGAAAAACCTGGGGAGTCACGGCCATCCAGGGCTCAAATTCCAATGTGGCAAAAATCTGCTGGCCCTTGATAGAGGCCATCCTTCTGCATTTTGCCACATCCCCACCACTCACACATTCACTGTCATCCTTTTCACTGGTATTCCCTTTACCTACCTACTCCTATGGGTGACTACATTTGTTTCCCGGGCCAAGACACTTTCTACCACATTGTGTTAAAGTGCTTTGGATTTATCTTTTGATTTAAAAACAAAAACAAACAAAAAACCTTTTTTTGGAGAGATTATACAACATTAACTTCTTAGCCTAGATCCATAGAACCTTCATGTCTGTGAACCTGGACTCACATATTCTAATATTATTTCATTTCTATATAATTCTTGCATTGTCTGCTACTTATTTTAAAAAAGTTTTCTGCAAAGAAGTCTGTAGGCTTTAGTCAGACTACTGTCAAAGGGATGATTGCCTCTTTTCAAACTAAATAAATGTAAGTATAGATACATTCATTTCAAGGCAAGAAGGATAAAAAAACTTTAGCTCATATCACCATATTCAGATTCTTCTTAGAAGCTATTTGTATTTTTAAAAGTATTTTAAAAATTTGGGAGGTCTCACATTGGGTAAGAACCTTTATAGTTAACCCCAATGTTCTTTAACTGGTATCTTGAAGTCCCTCATTACCAAATGTATTTTGTAGGTGAGCAAACATTTGTAGAGAATGTCATTGACTTAAAACATGTCACCAACATGTTTGGCAAGATAAATAGTACAAGACTCTGGTCTCTAGAGTATTTAGTTCATATTCTAGCCTGGCTTGCCACTTGGGGAAAATAGTTATTTTGTTTCCAACATGAAAACTCAAGCTCTGAGACAGGGTGGAGACCTGAAATGCATGACTTGCCATGCAAGAACCCAGTCCATGGAGGAGAAATATGAGAATGTTTTGCCTTGCATTCCAAGGGATCACCTAAAATTCTTTTCCCCAAACCATGAAAATTTTAATCTGCCATAGGGTTGCCTGATATTCAACCACAGTGTTTTGGGCTGTGGACAAAAGATGGATGTTCCTTATAATTATGCAGAATGTGTGGCATTACTGGCACCAAAACATATGCGTGGAAGCTGAGCTTCATTGCACTCCTGAGGGCAGCTTAGTGACATGTGGAACAATAAGTGGAAATTCCTGAAGCATACTGCATTGCAAAGATTAAAGGCCTGTCTGGGAATTTTTTTCTGCATGGTCTTAGCCTTAGGGATACAGAATCCCAGCATTAGCTATGTATCTCCAACCCACCCCCTTAATCACAGTATCTTCCGGTTGGTAATTTCTCTCTTTTCCAGGAACAATGGCAGCTAAATATTCCTAAATAAGTCTAAAGTATACTTTCCCTGACTTTCATAAAAATACACAGTGGAGTCATGGCTCTTTCTGGGCTTTCCCTTCTTTTCCATTTCCCCTCATTCCATTTTCTCACGATAGCTCCAGGCTTTATTTAGCACTACCGATTCCCTTTTTATTTGTCTTTGTGTAAAAGAATGATTTGGACATTCAACTACCCTTTCTTATGTCTGTGCTTAGCATAATGCTCCCAATAACAGTTAGAGCCTTCCACATGGAAGAGCCATGACTTTCTTTTTAGGCTGTTGAAAACTTGAGAAGGTTTGCAACAAAATACATTGACAGTGAATATGAAGATGAGATATGTGGTCTATAGAGTAATAGGGTTCTGTTTTCACCTGCTATAATTCCTTTCTGCTTCTTTTAGTAACTATAGCTCAGAGTTTGTTGTTGTTTGTGTTTTGGTTTGTTTGTTTTAAGGAAACAGCCCTTTTTCCATTTTTAGTACATGCGGTTTAGGTTTAGGTTGTATTCCTGGCAGTAGGGATGGTGTCCAGGCTGGTCAGTGGACTGAGTTGGAGCTCTTATCATTACCTTAAGGACATTCAAATGCTTTACAGTTTCAATGCATCACACAAACTGTTTTTAATCTTATAAGACCCAGCTAGATAGATATTAGTGTACTTTATATTTTCATGAGATGAGGAGCTTGAGGCTCTGATCGTTTGGTGAGTTGCTTCCAATTCTTGAACTGCTAGGATAGATTCAAACCTCAATCTACAAGGCTCCATTCCTCACCCCTTTGTGCCTTCTGTTTTCCCATTTGCTTCTAGTGTGGCAGACATAACCTGGGACTGGGGCTGACTCTGAGCCTCCCTTCACATCAGCCCCTCAGGCCACCACTTCCCATGCTGAAATGCCATCTGCCTTCATAAAATAAAACCCAGTGTCTCATCAAGAGACAGCTCTTCTGCGGGGAAGCGGTACCAGAAACCTTGCTTTTTCCCTTGTGGTTCTCTCACTGCCCCCTGCTAGGTGGGGTCACTTATACTGAGAGAGGCAGGGAAGGCATGCTTTGGTACTGGCCTGAGCATCAACAGACAAGAGATTTTTCCTGTGTGGCAGAGGTAGCACAGGATAAAATATTCAAATGAGAGTTCACTGAAGGTTAGGGGACAATGTAAGTGAAAAACAAGAGAACTGTGAATCTGTAACCAGGCTATTTCCTCTTAGCTTGGTTTGATCCCTCTGATCTCAGCTCTTTTCTCCTGTATCAGGATAGATGCCATCTCTAGCCCTAACCACCCCAGCCCAGAGGACCACTGCAGACGTTTACCCTTTCCCATTCTGAGTCCAAGCAAAGAGAGCTTGCTTGGGCTCCCCTAATCTTTCTCATATGGAGGAGATATCTGCCCATTTCACCCACAGCCACAAGCCTCAGCAGCACAACTTCATCTCATCTTAATGCCATTTCCCTAAATAAAAAACACAGTGGACTTTTCTGTTTTCCATTCTTCATGCTAGATGATCTTTTTTCTCTATATACAGTTTGTTTTTCCTGAGCTAATCCATTTTCATGTCTTTAATTGCCATTTATTTATGGATTAATTATAGAAATATATGCATTGCCAGCCCCATTTTCTCTTCTGGGCTCTAGATATAAATATCCAGCTGGCTATTGGAAACCATCTTAATGTCTCCAGGGACAAATTTTAAAACTGAGCACATCATTTTTGGTAAAAACCAGTCCTGATCCTCTATTCTTTATTATAATGCAATACACTTCCAACCCCCATCTACTCAGTTGTGCATGCAAGAACCCTGAGAGGGGTGCTGCTTTCACTTTCCCATCAACAGCCATATTCAATTAAACAAGTTCTTTAAATTCTTTTCTCTTAATGTCTGTCAAACACATCTGAAGCCCATTGTCCCTTTGTTAACTTCTTTGGTAATAGTAGATACTATGTACAGCTAACATTTGCTAAATATTTAAAAGGTGCCATAAACTGTGCTAACATTCATTGTGTATTATATCAATTAATCTTTATAACAAAATGTAAATGATAGTGGATATTCATGATAAAATAAAAATAATAAAAAATAAGGATTTGATACTGTTTCATCCGTTTTGCAGATGAAGAAAAATTGATTAATTTGCCAAGGTAATGCAGGTTGTATGAGGCAGAAGGAGTGTTTAAATGCAGGTCTTCTGATTCCGAAGCTCATGTTTTCACTTTAATGAAGAGCTGCCAGAATTCCTTCCATGAAGTTACAATGTCTTCTCATGTGCAGTGTTGTCCTTCTATTAACTACCTTGAAATTCAGAGAATACATTTGGGGTTAGATAATGGAGATCCTTGTTCTTAAATTTCCTTCAGCTACACCACTGCAAATAGCTTTTTACCTGTGATTTCACCACAGGTGGCACCCTTGCCTTTGACCATCTCCTTATTATTTTGTTTCTCACCAGTTTCTCTCACTAGCTCCCTCTTTAGAACTGCAAGTGTTTCCCTAGCACTGAAACTGTAGGTGTGTACTGTTGGCTTGCATAACATTGGAAGCTGACATTTCAGTACTGGAAGACTTAATTTTAAAATTGTCCTCCTTCCTTCATTTCAATATAATCATCTAAGACACAGGCAGGGCCTGTGTTCCCAAATGGCAAGGACAGACCAAAGTGAACTTGTTCCTGCACCTCTTATGTGGACATGAACTTTCTAATTTTCCATATGCTTCAATACTCCCTATTCTCTTTTTCTTTCTAAACATCAGTACTGCTTAACTACTGTTATTCACTCTGCTCAGATCCAGAGCAAGTGTCAAACCCAGCTAAGGACAACTTGACTGTTCAAACTTATCAAAACATTCAGAGGTTGGAGTTGAAACACATTCTCTTAGTAAAGTATCTCGAGAATGGAAAAAAAATATTCAGTGTACTTAATACTAATATGAAACCAATGTATAAACAATTGCATGTCCACAGGAATGGTATAAAACACAAATATAGTCTAACAAGGGGAGGGAAGAAGGGGAAGGAGATGGGGGGAGGGGAAGCCAATTGGAGAGATGTGGGAGGGCATTTGACGGGGTTCTCACCTTATATACCCAATGTGAGGGTGTTCAGCATGGAGTGAAGGGCTGAACTACAACTGGAACTTTGCCTTGGAAGTGAGAACAATGTAACTTAAAAATTTGTACCCTTGTATTAATTTAAAATTAAAAATAAAACATTCAGAGGAACAAGGTATTTAATATAAAGGTAAACAATACTTAGAAGGCAGTTATAGCTATAAATAGCTGACTTTCCTCTCATTACATGGGATTAGACTTCTGAAAATGTTTTTCAAGGCCCTTCATTATCTGGATCTCATTTACCCTTCCAGCCACATCTCTTACATTGCCTTCAGTCCCGGGACACTTGCACATATTGTGTCCTCTAAACTGTATCATTTCCTCCCTGTCCCAATCACTGGATTGTATCTTGCCATTTTTCATGGCTGGGGAGTTTAGCTCATGTTAGAGTCTCCTGTGGCTCCTAAAAAAATACCCATGCCCAATTGCCACTCTAGAGCAATTAAAGCAGAATCTCTGGGGAATTTAGGGGAAATAATTTTATATTCTGGACCTCAGCTTACTCAACTACTGAAAATATAAAGTACGGTGAGCAGTCAGGGTTGAAAACTACAGGCTTTTTCTTGATACCCCTATTTTGCTTTTCTCTATTGTATTTGTTTCCTTACCTAATTTTATAGCATTTGCTTTTGATTTATATTTGATATATTTGATTTATCTTCTAAACTATAAATTCCTTTAGGACAGGGATAATTCACAGTGTAGGGTGACCAACAACCTTGATTTTAGTCTTGAGTTCCAGGGAACACCTTCATCTCCCAGTCATAGTATTTGGTATATAGCAGGTACTCAAATGTTTGTTGGTACCAAACAATCATAACTGAGGTAAGTAGAGGGAGCTTACTTGTGCCCACTCTCTTTTTGGTGGCTGTCCCCATGGAAACTTGTAATCTCTTACTATTTCTAATATTTAAATTCCTAGATGTATTGATTATAAAGCTTCTAGGTTATGGTAATTACTTATTTTCATGCTTATGAAATCTCACTCGCAGTATGAAAGCATGATATAATTTGCCTTGACCTCTCTAATGATTAGTATTACTGACTTTTAATTAATAATAATTTTCAGTGAACCAAGAGAATGTATGTCTATAGGAATTCATTTTCACACAATTGTGGCTCTTGAATATATGTAAATTTACCCGAGAGATCCATTGAAATATCACTTAACCCTGGGCCCACTGACATTGTGAACTAGACAGCTGATTATACTGTGGTTTGCTAATGATAATCCTGAGACCACCACAAACTAGACACCAGAGGGCAATGCCATTCATGACCTATGTACAATTTGGGTTTTATTTTTTTCTATGTAATTCTTAGAAGTGCCCTCTGCGACCTAATTATTTTGTTTTCAGGAATACTAATCTGTCTTGCTAGGATTCTTTACCCATTTCTATTAAAAAATATTTGAAAGAATACAGGCTTTTGCTTTTGGAAAGAGACAGAAAAGTATAGGACAACAATCCAAACGACAAGAGGCTTATATTATTTTTTCCTTCCTTAGAAATGTGTGTGAATGTATATGAGAATATGATCTTGTTATTCCAACCTTGAAGATAGCATTCTGGTGTGGGTATGTAAGGGTAGGAACATTTTCTTTCTTTTTTTTAATTTAATTTAATTTAATTTAATTTTTATTAAATCATGGCTGCGTACATTAGTGCAATCAAGGGGTACAATGTGATGGCTTCATATACAATCTGAAATGTTTTCATCAAACTGTTTAACATGGCATTTTCTTAGTTATTGTATGAAGACATTTGTATTCTGCATTTAGTAAGTTTCGCCTGTATCCTTCTAAGATGCACCATAGGTATGGCCCCACCAATTGCCCTCCCCCCTCCCCTCCCTTCCCATATTCTCGTGCTATAGACGGTTTATAGCCTGCATATGAAAGCTATAAATTAGCTTCATAGTAGGGCTGAGTACATTGGATACTTTTTCTTCCATTCTTGAGATACTTTGCTAAGAAGAATATGTTCCAGCTCCATCCATGTAAACATTAAAGAGATAAAGTCTCCATCTTTCTTTAAGGCTGCATAGTATTCCATGGTATACATGTACCACAATTTATTAATCCATTTGTGGGTTGATAGGCACTTGGGCTTCTTCCATGACTTAGCAATTAAGAATTTGGCTGCAATAAACATTCTGGTACAGATGTTTTTGTTATAATGTGATTTTTGGTCTTCTGGGTATATACCTAGTAAAGGAATTATAGGGTCAAATGGAAGGTCTATTTTTATTTATTTATTTATTTATTTATTTATTTATTTATTTTTGCAGTTTTTGGCCAGGGCTGGGTTTGAACCTGCCACCTCTGGCATATGGGGCTGGCATCCTACTCCTTTGAGCCACAGGTGCTGCCAGGAAGGTCTATTTTTAGATCTGTAAGTACTCTCCAGGTCAGAAGAGATCAAACTTTCACTCTTTGCAGATGATATGATTGTATATCTGGAAAACACCAGGGATTCTACTATAAAACTTTTAGAAGTGATCAAAGAATACAGCACTGTCTCAGGCTACAGAATCAACACCCATAAATCTGTAGACTTTATATATACCAACAATAGCCAAGCTGAAAAAACAGTCAAGGACTCTATTCCTTTCACAGTAGTGCCAAAGAAGATGAAATATTTG
>CAUYRH010035983.1:0-15101 GCA_963574655.1 Perodicticus potto
AGAAATCAGGTTACACTGATTGCATTTGTTAGGTAAAGTCCCTCTTACAATTGTGTTTTACCCCCAAGAGGGATGTCACGCACCGTGGGGCGGGGGGGGGGGGGGGGGGGGGGGTGGGGGGGGGGGGGGGCGCGGGCGGGCGGGGTGGCCAAAGCAACCGCAGCGCGCGGCAAGCCGTGCGGGGGTGGGGTCTTGGTGAGTGCCACACCTTTTGGGGGTAAAACACAATTGTAAGAGGGACTTTACCCAACAAATGCAACCAGTGTAACATGGTTTCTGAACCCCCAATGAATCCCCAACAATAAAAAAATAATAATAATAATAAAAAAAAAAGAAAACCTGGATGCATGAGACTTCTTTTGTTCAAGCTGGGATAATCCCCCAACTATGCTGTAGGTAGCAAAGTACGTAGGCTTGTAGACCAGAGATTTTCAACTAGGCTGCTGTGAGAGGGACTTAGGTGTTCCACAAAAAATTTAAAAGATCATTAATTAAATTATGTTTGCATGACGTTCAAAGCACAGTGAGTATAGTCTTTTTGGGCTTTTTTACTCTTTTTTTGATCAATGTAGTTTAAGTGTGCCATGGATGTTTCACTATTGGTTCAAGCATGCCATGAGATAAAGAAGGTTGAAAAACACTGTTAGACGCACAATAAATATTGTTCAAGATGCATCTCACCACTTATGCCCAGAAAAGTTGTTTTCTTGTTTTTGAGACAGAGTCTCACTCCATTGCCCTGGGTAGGGTGGGGTAGCATCATCACAGCTCACAGCAACCTCAAACTTTTGGGCTTAAGTGATCCTCTTGTCTCAGCCTCCCAAGTAGCCAGGACTACAAGTGCCTGCCAAATGCCTGGCTTGTTTTTTTTATTGTTAGTAGAGATGGCATCTCCCTCTTGCTTAGGCTGGTATTTTCAGTTTTCAAAATTCGGTTCAAATTCTTTTTTTTTCCTATGAGGTTTCTCTGGACCTCCCACTTTCTTTCTTTAATCATATATTTTAAAATTATATCTCCCCTGGATATTAACTTTTTCTATCAAGGGCATTTGTACCTTCTTTCCCTTCTGTGGATTAAGCTTCTTGGGAGCATGACTGTATCTTACCTATTTCTGTGTCTCCTGCGGTACCAGGTACAGTAACGCATGCACGGAAGAGGTGATTAATATAAATGTTGTTCTATTGGAAAGTATTGTTTTTCACTTTTTAATACATTCAGTTAGCTGACTTAGGCATTATCTGACGTGTTCCTAGGTAGAAACACCAGTGGCTCTGGTGTAAAATGATATTGAGATTCACCCTGAAGCTGATAGCCTGTTTTCCCTGTAGATGTGATTATTCTGAAGGGCATGAATTGCAACTGCTATCCTGGAAAACTTTCATAACCAGACTTTTGTTGATAAGTGATAGATGGGAAGAGACTGAATTCATTCAGGTGAATCAGGACTGACGAAAAGGAATAAAGTCTGTTTGGGGACTGAGATCAAGCCAGGCTAGCTGATTTCTTTTTAGGCCTTTAACCCAGACTTTAACACACACACACACACACACACACACACACACACACTCAAAACAAAAAAAACAAAACCTTTTCATGTTAAGATCAGAATATGCATAGAGGACCAAACCCAATTCTATTTTATTATACAGTAATGGGGACAGCTCATGACCTTTTTGTGGGAACAGACGGGATAAGGGTTTGCAAAGACCATGAGCTGGTCTAACACTAACACTAACATATCCAGAAAATCACCTACCTTCTCTATGCCTCAATTTTCTCATCTACAAATTAGTTATTGGACTAGACCAGTGATCTACACCAGTTAAAAATGGGAAAGCAACCAAAAATATTTTCCCATAAATACACATGAAAAGTACACTCGAGGATGACATGAATTACATTCTCGTCACTATCCTCTCTCCTTACTCCATGTAGAGAATCCCACATCAATGAGAGGCTTAATGGAAGAAAACAGGATTTATCAAAGAACACATTATTAATAAAAGCATGGGATAAAACTACACAAACATGTACTTTTTAAAAATACTTATATCTGGGCTCAGCACCTGTAGCTCAGCAGTGAGGGTGCCAGCCACATGAACCAGAGCTGGCAGGTTTGAACCCAGCCCGCGCCTGCCAAACAACGACAACTCCAACCAAAAAATAGCCGGGCATTGTGGAGGGTTCCTGTAGTTTCAGCTACCTGGGAGGCTGAGGCAAAAGAATCTCTTAAGCCCAAGAGCTTGAGGTTGCTGTGAGCTGTGATGTCAAGGCACTCTACCCAGGGCAACATAGTGAGACTCTGTCTCAAAAAAAAAAAACACCTTATATTTGAAGGTAGATATTTTGAAATCTAGTTATACAGATATATTAAAAAAAAATTAGAAACTGGTCAAGGGTTGGCTCATTTCAGCTGTGAAGAAAGAAGTGCATTTTTGGCTCATCTAGTTAAGTGAAAAACATTATTCATCAAGATCACTAATAGAGTAGCAAGTTTCACGGATTTTCTCTGGGAGAAATATTCTCATTGTTGTCCCCAATTCCAAAATTAAGTGTGTGTATATATAATATCAATCATCTTGATTCATTGGCGTTCCCTGATTTGAATTTCATACAGAAATATACAGTCTATTACTAGTAATTCCAAATAAGAATAAAACATAATAATGATTACTCAGGATGCAGCTGAGAGGCTGTGGATTAACATCTGTACTATTTCTCAATGTAGTCATGCCATATTTAAATAACAAAAAGATATTTCTTTCTGAGTATTTTGTAACAAGAATTGATAATAATGATGCTTTGCATTTGCTATAAATAATACATTCTATCTCAAGTTTTTATTTTCTCATGGTTAACCAAGCTCACTGCCTGGATATTAACATTAGCATAAAGGAAACAGTATTTCAGTTCTCATTTAAGGAAATCCAAAGCCTTTCCTGCACGAGCTACTTAGTTTCACAAAGACAGAGAGAGAGAGATTTTAGAAAGTTTAGCTATCCAGGTATAGAAAACAGATATCCTAGCTTTTAAACCTTTAGACCGGGGTTACCAGTATTTTTTAGAAAAAAAGAGTTCCTTTTTTTCAACAAAACCCTGAGGTTCTTGGGTGAGACAAAGAGTCTCGAGAGAGGCGTTTTCAGATGAAACATGGGGGAGGCGTCACTAAATTTGTTCTATGTCTGTGTAGTAGCCACAAAGTGACTTTCAAGTGTCTTGAAGGCACACACAAAAGACTGTGCATTTACCATTTTCAAAGCCTAGAAGATAAAGTTCATCCTTTTCTTTATCACGGTAAGTTGTTCTTTGTAACCAGAAGAGTGGCTCTGATTTTTCAGTCTAAAGAGGCAAAGAAGTGTCTCAGCAAATGACAGATGACAGGATTTAATAATCTAAAAAGTCTCAAAGTTAGGTTGCAGACACCTACCTTATAATCATCTCATACTCATTTTAGTGAATGCCAGCCCACACTGCACCATAAGAACCTAGGGTCCCTGGGTCTGCCCTTTAACCTGGCTCCCCGAGTGATTCTTTTGCACGCTCAAGTTTGAGAACTAACACCCACTCTTCTGTTCCTAGCTCTCCATTTCCTAAATGTTCAGCCAACACTTGCTTTAGACCCACTCTTAGACTTGTTGCTGTTGTTGTCAGGCAAAATCTAACCAAAACATCTTTGATAACATTTATAGAAGTACTTTTATTCTGCACTAGGAGTTCAGAGGGAAGTAGCCAGGAACAGAAAACTATAAAACTGACAAAGAAAATGGATGAATCTCTCAAGGTCTGATACTAAAGTTGTATCAGAATACAACTTCCTTAGAATGCTTGTAGTTGAACCCCAGAGTTACGGTATCTGTGAGACCCACCTCATCCCCTCCAAGGGATGCAACTGAATTGACAAAGAAGAGACATTCTCGAACAGACTCCCAAAGTCTTGATACATACAGCATTCCTGCCATAACTCCTACCCTTATTTATAAGTAATGAATCTCTTGTTATTTAAGTGACAAGATATTGGGGTTTATGTTTTGAGCTTTGGGTCCCCCAAAGGGTGAATGTTGCCCTAGTGTCTCACCTCCCTAGTTAAGAAGGAGGGAGTAGCATGATTGCCAACAGCCTACGTACGTCTAAAGATTCCAGACCACGGATCTGAGCTCCAGCCTTGGGGATTTAGTGCAGACAGTGTTACATCATGATTTCCTGGGCTCTCGCCTCCTTGGCAATGATGTAACTGCCAGTTGGTCACTAGGCCATCTTTTACCAGACTACCAGTATTCCCTGAAGCTTCAAACACCAAAATTCTCCTGAAATGCCTCTCTATAAAGGGAAGGGGGAAGACTTAGGTTGAAAAATGCTCACTTTCATGCTTCAACAAGGAATGGGAAAGCTTTGCGTTTTCAGGAAAAAAGCAGAGATTTTGTGATCAGAAACTTACCTAGGTTAAAAGTCAGGCTACTATTGCATTTGTTCATCAAAGATTTGAAAATTATTGGAAAACACTGCTCACAGCCAGTGATACTCAAATACCCCCCTTACCCTCTATTTAGTCTTTTTTCTTTTTAAAATCTATATTTTGGGGAGAAGAGCCAAAATCAATTATGTTTGTCAGCTACTTCTTCCTGCAAGTACATCCAAAATAAAATGTAGTGTTAGAGCTAATCTAAAAATTTAAGATTACTGAAAGCGATCCATGGAATCACAGACCTTAGATTAGAAGACATTGAATCCTAAACACATTTTCCCAGGTCACAGACTAAAAGATGTAGCACATCTATAAATGGAAACAAAAATAATTTTTTTGCCCCCCCCAAAAAAAGTAACCCTCTCTAAGAAAAATAGTAATAAAGTACCTCTCTGAAATTAGGTGTCACTTAATTTATTTGCAGTTTGGGAACATTAATTCTCTGTCTATTTTCTTGTGTTTAAAAAATTAATTTGGCCCATTTCTTCATGTCCCTGAACTTCCCTTCCAGGCAAACAAAATGCTACTTAGTTAGGCTGCCAGTAGCCAGGTTGGACAAGGGAATTGGAATGGATGGGGCTGGCCAGAGGTTTTCTGGGGTTGAACAGAGAAAAATAACCCTGAATCTCAAGTGATGGCTTATTCAAGGATGTGAATAGAGGCCCAGGTAGCAAGTCCACAGAAGTGAGCAAGTATAGACCAAAACCTGGATTCCAAGTGAAAGACCAGTAAAACGGAGCATGCAGAGACCAGCAAGCTAGAGGGTGGTGGAGCTGGGAAAGAATCCACTGACTGTAAATGGATTTTTTTTTTTTTTAATAGGGCAGCTGTCAGCAATCCGGCCAGGTAGCCCAGACCAGGGTTGGGGGTGGGGTGGACAGCATTAAAGGAGCCAAGCCAAATCACGTAGGGATCTGGTCTTAGAGTAAATATTTCATAGAATCTACTTAGTAAAAAAGAGAAAGTCCAGCTATGTCTGAAGTAATATTGTCTCAGAGTGGTTGAGAAACCTTATGCATGAATACAGGTTGAACACCCCAAACCAAAAATCCAAAATCTGAAATGTGTCAAAATCCAAAACTTTTGAAAGCTGACATGAGATAGCAATGCTTTTTACTTTCTGATGGTTCAATGTATACAAACTTTGTTTCATGTACAAAATTATTAAAAAGATTATACCAATTACCCTTCAGGCTATGTGTATGAAGTGTATACGAAACAAAAATGAATTTCATGTTTAGACTTGGGTACCAACCTCAAGATACCTCGTTATGTATCCAAAATCCCCCTAAAATATTCTGAAATCTGAAACACTTCTGCTCCCAAGCATTTTGGGGTAAGGAATACTCACCCTCCATCATCTTAGCTTGGGTGCTTCTTAAAAGATTCTTAAGTCCCATCCAGACCTACTGGACTGTTATTATTAGGACTCAGAAAACAGCATTTTGTTGATTTTTATGTAATCTAAAGTTTGACAACTAGTACCCTAACTTACGAATTGAGGGTAGACACTTCTTAGCCCTAAACCAGTTAAAGGTGCCAACGAAGAAAAATCAGCCTGCAGAGTTTTGTTATATTGCCAGATCACTCTATGGCCACCTTGTCGAAAGAATGCCACATTTTTCCTGCATGACTCTGGGGACAATGCACCTCTGCTGGAAATATTTCTGTCTGTTGCAAAGTCTGTGATTCAACTCTTCTGGGAAAAGACAGAAATGAGATACCATGATTTCATCTTAGAGAACTAAAACTCCCAGATTTGCTTCTGCTTGTCACTGCTGTGGCGTTCCCAGGTGTTACACCTGACGGTGGTTTAGGCCCATAATCCTAATGATGGGTATGAAATACGTCTGTAACAGCCAAGAATCTGGGACTGCGATACAGAGTCTGTCTTCCTATGACATCAGACAGGCTATATGATCAAACACCTCTTCTCAGGAAAAAAAACCAAAAAACAAAAAGCCTGCAACACTTAAAAGGCGACAATCTCAATTTGGGAAGTAAATTTTAGGACACTTAATGGGGGAACACGAGGGCTTGAATATAGCTTGGAATACCAGCCAGGGAAGATAGCATGGGTTTAGACGTGAGTTGTATCTGGGTCACATCTGGAGGCTAGGTAGATTTTTGCATTATGCATGCCCAGAAGCAACCTGGGGCAAACCAAAGTGGCTTTTCTGTAACCTGCAGAGCCCTTGACCAATCGAGAGAGTAAATGCTCTGTGTGTGTGTGTGTGTGTGTGTGTGTGTGTGTGATCAGTGGGAACATGATGCCTTATTGGACTGCAGAGCAAAGTCACCAGAGACGAAGATGGGAAGTTCTCCTGCATGCTGGTTAGCTGGGCAGGCTCCCAGCATCTGCTCATATTTCACTCTCTGCCTCACCACACACATAAAGGGGGAAGCCCAGTGGTAAGAACTATTACTCATTCTGTACCTCGAATATTCCAAGAAGGACACACACAGGGCCTACTGTGTCCCGCTGCCTGTGAGCCTTCTCTCTTTCAGCCTTCCTAATGATCATGGAAATTCATTGTGGCTAAAAACCTGTAAGGTCAACAGCATCTCTGTGAATCTAAATTACTCACGAAATGTACGGGCAATAACTTGAGGAAATTCAGAAACAAATGAAATACTGTAGCAGTGCTTTTCTTGAGTGAGAGTTCCTTTAACATTGAAACGCTGATTGTAGAAATTATGATTGGACAGCTGTCACACTATCATTACAAATAGGATTCAGTGTTGCTAGTATTTATAAGATAAATAGCAAGGGAGGTTTAAAGGCCCCGCACAAGTGCCTATGTGTAAAACTAGGCAAGGTACAGCATTTCTTTTGAATAAGTAATTCTATTTGGTTGTTCAGCTGAATAGAGCAGAGGCAAAACAAGTATCAGAGGAGACAGACAGGTCTGCTTAAAGGATAAAACGTTCCTTTGATTTGTCCTTGCTTCCGCCTTCCTTCTTTTAACCCCTTCAAATGAGCATTTTAAACAGCAAGAAACAGAGTAGTCTACCGACAGCTGGTACATGTCTGAAGGCACAAAGTGAAAGAAAATCCAAATGAGCAGAGAATTCTTCTCCTATTATTTCTTTGCTCCATAGTTAAGAAAATGTTGCTGTCACCATAGACTGTGTCACACATCATGAGCACCTAATCATACATAATATCAGATCTTAGAAAAAACGGTGAGGCAGGGAGAGTGCTGTAAGATAAAGGGGAGAATCTCTCTTTAGGAAAAAAATTCTGCATTACTGAAGGATTTGAAGGAGTGGAAAAAAACAGGGGTCTGTATCAACACATCCCACTTTGACCTTGACCTCAAACCTTGACACATTCCAGCCACAAAGGATTAATGAGCCCTTTGAAAAGAAGTAATTGAGTAACATTGACGTCAAGCCCCAGTTATGACAAGAAAGATGCTTTTTCGACAAATGAAAATACTCTGTAACTCATTTGGAGGCAAAAACTGACCTGAACTGATGTGAGGCTATTTATAGTCTTAGTGTGAATATTCATATGCTTTCCTGCAGAATTAGAAATGAGTTTGATTATGGAGTGCTGACCTAGACTCAGCTGTGGAATGCTATTATGTAATACTGGGCATGTTTGTGGGTTATATTTCTTTCTAAAATAACCAGAAAAAAAAATCTTAATTCTCAAACGTTTCTGACCCAAATGGCTTCTAATCAGAGTTCTGGGGCCTGTCCTGCTTTCATGGAGTCTTATTTTAGAGGGATAGATGGATAATTATCAGATTAATAGTCTTAATTATTTAAGACTTAATTAGTATACTTTTATTTTTTAATTAATAGTCTTTATGTGTAAGAGCAATTTTAGGTGTATAGGAAAATTGAGCAGAGAGCACAGAGCACCCCGTATCCCCTCTCCCATTTACAGTTTCCTATTATTAACGTTTGCGTCCCTGTGCTCTAGGTGCTATAGTTGAAGGGCCAAGGTTAATGCTCTCATATTAATAAAACCCCCTGGATTTCATTAGGGGTCACTCTTTGTATTATACATTCTGTGGTTTTGAGCAATGTGTGATGACATGTATCCATTATTACACTATCACAGAATAGTTTACTGCCCCCGCAAATCCCTTCTGTACCTAACTTTTGTTTTATATTCAGATAATTACTATTTACTTGAGGACAAATAAGAGCATAGAAACACGTGTGTATAATTGATTGGTTTCAGCTCGAGGAATCTAAGTGAGATATCGGGTTACTCATTTACTAGTATTGCTTCCCCTGTGACCTAACTATGTAGTAAATGTCCATGGTTTCTGTCTCAGCAGCCACAGCTCTTCTTCAGGGCACAGCATCAAACTCTTTCCTTGGTGAACCAACCCTCTCTTTGTCTGAGCCTAACTGGTTTAAACAGACTAAACTCCTCTGCCTAGGTCAGGATTAGCAAGTAACTCAGGCTGGGCCAATTAATATTCATTTCCACAGATAGCTACATTTGTTCCCAACCATATGCTAAGCCTGGCTAATGAGACTCCACTTCAGGATTTTTTCATAAAACTACAGAGGAAAGAAATCCTTTTTTAGTCTAAGATTGCTTGGTAGAAGGAGGCCTGGGGCTTCCAAAGACTCCCATATACAGAGAGCCCAATAAGAGAATGAAACCCAAACTCAAGAAAGGAAAACCAAAGAATTGGGACAGACTGAATTCTAATGACGTAATTTGAGCTCTGGAACAGGTTCTGTCCCCAGTAGGATTCTCAGATAGGTGAGCTAATGATTTCCTTCACTTAAGCAAATTTGGGTTGCAGTTATCAGTTGTGGCTAAGTAACTCCTAATCAGCAGGGTAGTCATAGAAAAGTACGCCTACGTATGTTCCAGGAGTTACTTTTTCATATCACTAGTCTTTCTTCCATTCCTATTTCTTTTTGACAGTTCTCCCAATGCACTTGTGCTTGTGAATGCACACAAACAGGACTGGTCTTCGGCAACCTGGCATGCAAACTTCTCTGTGTGGACCTAGCATTCACTCGTGTGTCTAGACCTCAACCTGGACACTGCTGTGGTGAACTGCTCCCTAATAAGTCCGTACCCTTGAACTGTGTCTCTTCTGGTATTTCTGGATGCATAAGGCAACCCCCAACAAAATGTGGCTTTCCTATGCCTGTCCCTGCCACAGGACACTGTTTTCTGCTGGAAAATATATATATATAACTGCATGTTAATCCATTCTGGATACTGTTAGCTTCAAGCTGAAATTCATATACTTTATGGTGGCCTTTTGAAAAGATCATTAACCTAAAGCAGGAGTAATGCTTTCAATGTGCTTTTGTGTATTCTTTGTAGGCATAAAGAATTTCCTAGGGAGCTAGTTTAAAATGACAACCATGAAACTCCATGTCCTTCCCCCAAATTTCTGATTAGCTAAATTAGGGGGTGGGGTGCAGACATGTGCATTGGAATCATGCACCCCAGGTTACTCAGATGCTAGTGATCCACAATCATGAGCCAGTATTCAAGGAGGACGGAGTGGGGTAATTTCAGCAACCGCATTAGGCTGTTTTAAGCACCAGGTGGCTGCCAGAACTGATAACCAAGGAAAGAGGGCACTTGTATGGCTCTCAAATCAAATGCTAGAAATGCCTCTCTTTTATGCTCTGAATGAACAGGGTATATCCCGTTATACATGCTCACGGCGGTCTATTTTTCTGTTTAATAAGAGGTACAAATAACTCTGAAAGACCTGCTTTGGCTTGTGATGCTTTTGTCATCATATATTAAGAATTCTATCATCCACAGTTGTCCAAGCTTTTGTGGCACTGAGAGAAACAACCAACTCCGCCCCCCCCAACCCTAAGCTATCTTTCTAAACTTCTCAGAGCCAAAACATCTGCCTTCACAACTAAACAAAAGTCGGACCAAAGTGTTCAGGTTGCCTTTTCTATACTCAGTCATAACTTCACACTTTCTTGGAGACCATCTGTTTCCAGCCCTTCTGGGGTGAACTGCTAGTGATCGTCACTCTTCAGTGACACCCTCCCTTCCCCACTGCCTTCCCTGACATTCCATTGCCCAAACACGGAATGCCCGCAGCAGAACTTTCAGGTTACACTCACCACTGCTTCTCAGCTAATATTCAGGAGCCTTTGCGTCTGTCTCATGTGCCCCACTTCTGTCTTTCCTTAAATGTTTCAGTTTTTAATTTGGCACACAGTGAGTGAGTGTGTCACTGTACATGCCAGAATGCGCAACAGGGAAGTTACCTGGGAGCTATTCAAGCAAGACTTTGAGAATATATATCTCATAGTAAAGACACACTACATTTGAATTCTTCTCTTTCTGGTTTATAATGATTTTAATTACTTTGCATATTGTTTCTTAGGAGACAGGGCTATGATAATATCTATAGTGAAGTGGGAAGGAGATAAATGTTGAGATAAAGTTCATGGTGGGCCATAGCCTCCAGATATTGGTCTCTCTGGTGGGATGTGTATATTTTAATAATTAAAAGTTGGTCAGGAAATCCAAAGCAGACTTTTTTTTTTTTAGACAGAGCCTCAAGCTGTCACCTTGGATAGAGTGCTGTGGCATCACAGCTCACAGCAACCTCCAATTCCTGGGCTCAAGCGAGTCTCTTGCCTCCGCCTCCCACGTTGCTGGGACCACAGGCTCCCGCCACAACGCCCGGCTGTTTTTTGCTTGCAGCCGTCGTTGTTTGGCGGGCCCAGGCTGGATTCGAACCCACCAGCTCAGGTGTACATGGCTGGTGCCTTAGCCGCTTGAGCCACAGGCGCCGAGGCCAAAGCAGACATATTTTATATCACTCATTCACCGAAACCAGAAAGTCCTATTAGGGAAGGATAAACACAACCCGCAGTCAACTTAGGCATAGATGTGTTCAGCTTTAGAAAAGAGATGCTTAGAAAACCACAAATCAACTTCAAATTTTCCTTCTTAAAAAGATAACCCCTGTGTATCCTATTTAGAACCATGAAGAATAATAACAATAATAACCATCAATTGCTGAGTACATAATAAGGTCGGGCTCTCTGCTAAGCAAAAATGCTTACTAGGGCCTGTCTCAAAAAACCCACAGGCTGGTGCTGTCTCCTACTCATTTAATGAGGAACAAAAGAGACCCGGAGACAAGACACTCTAGTGATAGACTGGAGATCACACTGGGTTCATCTAAGATCAGAGACAAGTACTTAACGGCACTGTGGTATCACACGGCAATTACTCTCTGTGTGTCTCCACCAGCAAATATTAAAGGAGATTCTAATATGCTGAGTGCTAAGGTTTGAATGTTTATACTCCCTCCAAAATTTATGTTGAAAGTTAATCCACAATGCCATAATATTAAGAGGTGTGGCGTTTAGGGACTGATCGGGTCGTAAAACCTCCTCCCTCATGAACTGGATCAAGGTCTTAATAAATGAGGCATATACAACATCAGGCCCCTTGGTCCTTCCATCCCCCTTGCCACGTGAGGACCCAGTGCTCATACCCTCCGGAGGATGTGGTGACAAGAAGCTGCCCTTTGCCTTGCTGGCACTTTGATCTTGGAACTTCCTGGCCTCCAGAATGATGAGAAATAAATTCTGTTCTTTGTAAATTATACAGTCTTGAATATTTTGCTACAGTAGCACAAATGGATGAGGACTCTTAGTAAAAATAGTATGTTAAATGTGAATGATGAGTAGATAAATAAAATGTAATATATGTATGCAATGGAGTACTATCATCCCTCAAAATGGATGAATTAATGTCTTTTGCAACAATTCAGATGGAATTGGAGATCATTCTCCTATGTGAAGTATATAAAGAATGGGAAAACAAACAGCACATGTACTCACTGTTAATTAAGACTAACTGATGTGCACACATGTATACAGAGGGAAGTAAACTGCAGGGGGGCACGGAGAGGGGCAAAAATCCACCTAATGGGCACAGTGAAAACTATTTGGGTGACGGTTGCATTTACAGTCGTGACTCAGGATTACAAAAGTGATCCATAGAACCAAAAACATTTATATCCCCCCTTAATATTTTGTAATATAAAAAGAAGAAAATGACCAAAAATTTGTGAATGACTTCAGGGTTTCATGCAACCCCAGTTTTAAGGAGAAGAAACAAAGATTCATAGAGATTAAGTGGTTTACACAATGTCCCACAGATGCTCAGTGATGGAGCTCTAACCAGAAGCCTGAGTTTCTGCTTACAAAATTGAATGTTTTTCATAGTACCTAAGTCTCCTTCAGTTTATTATTTGGTAACAGTAGAATTAGTCCACGTTTACCTAAAAATACAGTGGGGAAGAATGATGGAAGCATCCCTTATGAAAAAAAATCCATTTTGTCAATATTTATGTCGTGAAACTTTTGCTTTAGAAGGAAATAAGAGAAAGCTTATTTCCTCTCACTAGAGAGCAGAATGGATAAATGTGATTCATTGTATGCAGAGCTTAGTACTAATTCTTTCAAATCACAAAGTTGTTCTTTTTTGGAATTAGCAGCATAGTGATGTACAGAAGGGATATTTTGTCCTAAAGTATCCTCTATAGAAAACTTTATAAAAGAGGGAATTTATAACCTTTCAAAATGACAAGCATAAAATTTGCATCTAATTATTGGGCATTCTGCCTTTTCTATGTCATTTTGTCATAAGGTAAAGTGGCATGCACGCTGATTTGGGCAAACACAAAGCAAAAAACTCTTTCTGTGAAGGGATAAATGGCAGCAGAAAATGCTATTGATTTGAATTCATAGGCTCATCAAAAATGAGGCAGAAATATTTTCTTGGCTTTCTTAAGACAAGGTAAAAACCATGTCCATTAAGTTGTTGGACCCTTTGAATAAGTCATCCACCTGTCCCGTTCATTTCACTATCAAATGATGCTCAAATCTCTTCCCATAGACCTTGTCTACAGAGAAAGTGGATGACTCTAATCTCTACCTTTATAACAGAAGCATGAACTTGCTGGAGCAACACACTAAGCAAGTAAGAAGTAACTGGCAGGGGAGAATGGATTAACAGCTTTCATTAAATCAAGTATTTATTGAGCAACCAGGATGCACAAGACTATATTCAACTCACTGAGGATAGCAGAAATAAGTAAACATTTTGCCCTAACTCATATTCCAGACTCAAGCAGGCAGACTCTAAGCAATCTGTATAGCATATAGAAAGGTGATTAGTGTTGTGGCATCAAATATATCAAGGAAGGGAACAGAGAGGCTAGAAACAGCATTGCAATTTTATATAGTGTTTAGTTCAGACTGCTATAACAAAATACCACACATTGGATGACTGATAAACAACAGAGATATATCGGCCACAATTCTGGAGGCTGAGATGCCCATGGTCAAGGTGCTGGCAGATTTGATGTGTAGTGAGGTCTGCTTTCTAGTTCACAGAGGGCTCCTATTTTCTGTGTCCTAATATGGCAGAAGGGTTAAGCTCTGTGGGGTCTCCTATATAAGGGTACTAATACCAGTAGGGCGGGCTGCACTTCTCAAATGCCCAGCTTCCTCATAACATCCCCTTGGGGGTTAGGACTTCAACATATGAATTTGGTGGGGGATAAAAACATTTGACCCTAGCAGATAGGGTTGACAGTGGAGTCCGTTCTGAGAAAATTTTATCCAAGGCTCAATGAAGCTGAGTGAAGGACCCATGAGGATGTCTGGTAGGTCAGCCCTGCAGGCAAAGATGGTAGTTACTGCAAGAGCTCTGGGGCTATGTGAGCACTCCCTCTCTGTCTAACATGATCCAAGGCTCAATGAAGCTGAGTGAATGAACCATGAGGATGTCTGGAAGGTCAGCCCTGCAGGCAAAGATGGCAGTAACTGCCAACAATGACACACAACCCAATTTTAAAAATAGGTACAGGGTACAAGACTTAAAGAAACATTTCTCTAAAAAAATATATAGTTTATAAATACCTTAAAGATGATTAACATCATTAGACATTAAAGAAATGAAAATCTAATGAGACCTCACTTCACATCCAGTAGGTTGGCTATTACAAAAACAAACAAATAAAAAAAACCACACCAATGCATTGAAAAAGGCCTTAAGTCAACCCTTTTCATGGCTGAGTAATATTCCATGGTATCCATACACCATATTTTGTTAATCCATTCATGAATCGATGGGCACTTGGGTTGATTCCACATCATTGCTTTTGTAAATTGTGCTGTAGTAAACATTTGAGTGCAGGTGTCTTTTTGATAAAATGACTTCTTTTCCTCTGGGTAAATACCCAGTAGTGGGATTGCTGGATCAAAGGGCACTCGGTTGAACTGCCTTGGGAGAACTTGGGCAGGAGTGTGGGGGGTTTTGAGTGTTGCCTGGGGCCCCAGACTAGGCCACTGAGCCAAACAGAGCTGCCAGTATTTGGTGGTGGGCTGTGTGGAGCCACTGTGGGAGAACTGCCCTGTCAAGCTCCACCCTCAGGGTCACAGAACAGGCATCGGGTGGGAGCGAGTAATCTAGTGACTGAGCAGCTTAAAGGCGGGGACTGAGACACCTCGTAGCCTTAGCCCTCAGGGGCATAGGGCGAGATTGGTTTTGGCACACAGGGTAAGTGGATAGCCACTCAAGGAGTGATCCCAGCCACAGCGCTTTCCTGGGAAAGCTTCTGCCTAGCCCAAGTTAGCAATTTAAAGT
>CAUYRH010035984.1:0-46523 GCA_963574655.1 Perodicticus potto
TAAAAAGCTTCTGCACAGCCAAGAACACAGTAAGTATAGCAAGCAGACAGCCCTCAGAATGGGAGAAAATATTTGCAGGTTATGCCTCTGACAAAGGTTTAATAACCAGAATCCACAGAGAACTCAAACGTATTAGCAAGACAAGAACAAGTGATCCCATCTCGGGATGGGCAAAGGACTTGAAGAGAAACTTCTCTGAAGAGGACAGGTGTACCACCTTCAGACACATGAAAAAAATGTTCACTATCCTTAATCGTCAGAGAAATGCAAATCAAAACTACTTTGAGATATCATCTAACTCCAGTAAGATTAGCCCACATAACAAAATCCCAAAACCAGAGATTTTGGTGTGGATGTGGAGAAAAGGGAACACTTCTACATTGCTGGTGGGAATGTAAATGAATACTTTCCTTTTGGAAGGACATTTGGAGAATACCCAGAGATCTAAAAATAGACCTGCCATTAGATCCTATAATTCCTTTACTTGGTATATCCCCAGAAGACCAAAAATCACATTATAACAAAGAAACCTGTGCAGCCCAATTCATAATTGCTAAGTCATGGAAGAAGCCCGAGTGCCCATCGACCCATGAATGGATAATAAATTGTGGTACATGTATACCATGGAATATTATGCAGCCTTAAAGGAAGATGGAGACTTTACCTCTTTCATGTTTACATGGATGGAGCTGGAATACATTCTTCTTAGCCAAGTATCTCAAGAATGGAAGAAAAGTATCCAATGTACTCAGCCCTATTATGAAGCTAATTTATAGCTTTCATATGAAGGCTATAACCCAATTATAGCATAAGAATATGGGGAAAGGGGCAAGGGAGAGGAGGGGAGGGGATAGGATGAGTGGAGAGAGGGTAAATGGTGGGACCACACCTACAGTGCATCTTAGGAAGGGTACGGGCAAACCTTACTAAATGCAGAATACAAATGTTTTCATACAATAACCAAGAAAATCCCATGAAGGTTAAGTCGAACAGTTGGATGAAAATAGTTCAGATTGTATATGAAGCCCGCACATTGTACCCTATGATTGCACTAATGTACACAGCTATGATTTAATTTAAAAAAAAAAAAAAGTGAACATCACTTAGCAATGACAAAATAAAAAAATGTGGTTTTCTTAACTTCTAAAAGGAAAAAAAATGTGACTGCAAGCAAGAATACAGTATTTGTTTATACAGATGAGCTGTTTACATAATTAAAATTTCAACTAATTAACATGGAAAGAAATCCTCTAAGTACTAAAAGTATTCTTAAAAATAAATATATCACAATTCCTAAGCGCATCTTGTTGCAAATTAATTACCGTGGTAAGTTTATAACGTCTTTTCTTCCTGGTTTCTTGTACAGATCTATTGATATTTGTTACATTATTTCATCATCTGCTTTGTCACCTGGTCTTCTAGCAGCAATAAAAGTGGACAGTCAGGGATCTTTGAATTGTACATCCACCCCAAAGTCTTCACCCACCCCAAGTTCAATGTTTTGCATGGCTCTAGCTGCAGCTGACTATTAGCATAGTGTCTCTTATTTCTTGTATAACATATGTAATGAACGGGTTCATTTTTTTTATCCTCAGTAGCTACGTATCAGGAAAAGACTGATTATCAGCATTTCCATAATGCAAACTGTTGGAAAGTGATCTCATGTTGGAGAATCTCTTCTCATTTATGACCTTGTCTCTGAAATGGGTCTTTGTAAGGCAATCACTATGAAATAAGGAGCAAACCATTACAGATGTTTAATACACCATGTTCACAGAATGTGTACTTCTAAAGTGTCGAGAGTTCAGCGGCCGGTTTGAAATTATGAACAAGACACAAACTCATGGGCTGATCCAAATTTTGTTGGGTTTGAAGCTTACACAGTATTGGGTGACTCTTTACAAAGAAACATAAAAAAGCAAAGACAAAATTAGCTACGAAAGTGGATATTTCTTTAATATGAGAAAACAAGTCACCACAAAGTACTACAGATTTAGAACCTTTTCTTTGGATATGTCTTGGACCATTTACCAGGAGTATCAACAGAAAACACTTACTAATGGTGTTCTGGCTTCTCCTCCTCCACACAAAACTTGCAATAATTCCCAGAAATTCTCAGCACTCAGCAGGTGAAACACCCTAAAGCTTCCAGTTTTAAGCTGCATGGTGGATTTACTTCTGTATATAGAACAAAATAATCAAACAAAACCTAATACTCTTTTAGAGGACATCTACCCATGTCTTGGCCTTCTTCTATTAAACTTCTTGACTTTTCTGGATTTCCTATAAGATTAGCATCCCATCATCCTTATCAAACAAGCCAGTATTTAGGCTGCACTGCATGGGGGCTAATGTGGATATGCACCACTTTCTCTAACGCATCACTATGCCAAAGGAAGTAGTAGCAGGACAGCTGTGTGGGCCACATTTTGCCCTCCCCTAGATTCCACCTATGCTTTCCAGATCAGCATCCAAATGTTTCAATTCTCTGCCTTTTTTTCTTCCTTTTTTTTTTTTTTTTTTGAGACGGAATTTCACTAAGTCGTCCTCTGTAGAGCTCTGTGGCGTTACAGCTCACAGCAACTTCAAATTCCTGGGCTTAAGCGATTCTCTTGCCTCAGACTCCCAAGAATCTGGGACTACAGGCACCCACCACAATGAGCAGCTATATTTTTGTTGCAGTTGTCATTGTTGTTTAGCAGCCCCGGGCTGAGTTCGAACTCACCAGCCTTGGTGTACCTAGCTGGTGCTGTAACCACTGTGCTATGGGTGCCCAGCCTAATTCTCTGCCAATAATTTTTTTATTGTCTTGTGGTTCTCCATGTTCACCATCAATGCCGCACATTGGGCCAAAGACCCACAGCACTAGGCAAGCAGATCCTTCTGCTCCTGGGAGCCCCTTAGGTACAACAGCCACTGAGGCCAGCTGGACATCTACAAGCCAAAAGAAAAGCATTTTATAAAGGTATTTCAGACAGAAAAGTAGAACAGAACAAATTTTTCTTGTGTCCTCTAACTAGAGAACCACAGGGCATCTTGTCAATTACCCCACTTTTACTTAACAGTACACTGCCTTTTTCTAGTATCTGTAATTGTATAAAACTGTCTTAGACCAAGAGTTTATGTTCAGGTCATAAGCAGAACATTTAAGCACACTGTTCATTGGGAATTCTGTAACTTGAAGGAATAATAGATAGTTATTCTAGTCTCCTGTTAGGGATTATCCCATGAGGATAATGACAATAAATTTTCCTTTGATATGTCATGGCAGGCTTTAGGAACACTAACTAGAGCAGATCCTGAAATTGAGAGTTCGGCTCCTCCGTGTCTATTTCTAGCTCCTGAGACATGTGTTAAAGTTCACATCAGACAACGCTATAAAATTCATTAAAGGACTTGTGGATATTTTGCTTGTAGTTTATTTAAAAGGTTGTTGAGCAGCTTTTTCTCAAGTTAAATTATGGGTTGCCTCAATTTTATCACTTTTAAAGAAAATTTAAAGAAATAACCAGCAATCTTTGTTAAAAGTCAAACTGAAATGCTTGCAGCATTATTTAGGAAACTACTGAATGAATACAAAAAACAATGTTCTTTTATCCAAATATATTGTTAATCATTTAACAGCTGAACGTTTTGCAAAATTGACCTCTCAAGAGGACAGTGTTCACTTTAGTAGGTACATTCTTGTATATATTTTTTGCCATACAACCTCTTCCCAGTGTGTATTGGATAATAGGAATTTGTACATTAGGTACCTGATACTATGCTTGTTATTATTATTATTATGGTGCCACATTGTGAATAAATCCCTTAAATATAAAACTGCATCATCCTCAGTAGTGCATGTTGGATATAAATATCTGAAAACTTCTGAACGAATATTATTACTGGATAACTTGTGACATTTTTTTTTCAAGGTGAGCATTTGCACAGATACTAAAAGCACAATAACAAACCTTCCCTTTGAGAAAATATCCCAGTGGTTTTCCTTTTGAGAGCCATCCCTAAGATTAGCATCTTCAAAGTGTGATCCAAGGACTGATATGAAGGGTCTCCTCACTATTTTGAAAATGATTAAGTGAGTTATTAAGGCTTTATATTTGTCATTCATAAATCAAAATTTTCTTGTTAGAAAAGCTTTCTAAAAGCTTTTCAATGCAACATTCTGTTAAGAAGCCCAGCTCTGTGCTCTGCTTTGCAATGTTGTACATGTATTACTAGATGCATGCCTACAGATAATTGAGATTCTTAAAATTTTCTAGTATAATATTGACTATTATTAGTGTATGATTGGTATAGTTTTCAGTTTATTATAGCATTCACTTGCTGCTATTCTTTTCTCTATCATTCTATAATTATTTTGCTTTTGCTTCATCATCAATTTATTATTTTCCCCCATAATTTATATTAATGGAAGTTTTTATAAGCATACAAAATGAGGCTCAACGTCAGTAGTTAGCAGAGAAATCTAAATTATAATCAAAATAGGATGATATTTATTCCACTAAAATGGCTAAAAATAAAAGAAAAGGATGTGTTGGATTAGGTGTAGAACAGCTGGACATTTTTTTTAAATTTCAGATTAATATAAGCATACAAATGATTGGGTTACATTGTGTTTGTTAGTTAAAGTTCAAGTTGAGTCCTTCGCTCAGGAGATATGCCATATATTGCTACATGGCACCTGTTAGGTAAGATCCCACCAAACCTCCTGCCTTCTATTCCCTCCCCCACACTTGAATTAAATTGTGTTTTGTATTAACCTTGGTGGAGTTGAAGAACATTCTCCATAGTAAAGTATCACAAGAATGGAAAATCAAGTATCCAATGTACTCAGTTCTAACATGAAACCAGTAGATTAACTACTACATGCTCACACAAGAGAAAAACAGCTGGAAGGTTTACCTGCTGCTGGTGAGAGTGTAAAATGGTACAACCACTTTGCAGAACTTTATGCCAGATTTATATAGCTAAATGCATGCCCTCACTATGACTTAGCAACTGAGCTATTTCAACAGAAGTGAGCACTTATGTTTACCAAAAGACACACACAAGAGTATTCATGGAAGCTTTATTCATAACAACCCAGAATTGGCAGCAATTTAAATGTCCTCCAACAAGAGAATGGATAGATAAAATCGTAGTGTATTTATATAGGAACAAACATCGGGATAAAAAATATACTAGAAATACCATACAACTTTTACAAAGCAGTGAAAAACAGAAACTATAGTCAAACACAACAATGTGGATAAATCTAACAGACATGACCGGTAAGCGAAGTAGAACACAACATGATGTATACCATATGATTTCAATTTGTAAAAAGTTTAAAATAGGAAAAATTCATCTATTTTGCTAGAGGACAGAATAGTAGTTACTTTGGTGGATTTATGAACTGGTTGGGGGCCTTAGGAAACTGGGTACAGTGCATTGAGAATATTCTTTATTATGATATGGATGGCGGATACACGCTGAGACGTGTCTCTATTTGTGTGTGTATATGCAATACAAAAATGCCTTGCATTTACTATTCATGCACTTAAGTGTAAATAAGTTATACTTCACTTTAAAGAGGAAGATAGCTCCTGGGAAATTTTAAGAATTAATGTTTTATACCAAATGATTGCCAGAAGCTGCCTTCTAGCTTCTTGCTACTTAAAGTGTGTCCTAGACCAGGAGTATTGACAACACTTGAGGTTTTGCTTGAAATTGGAGTCTTAATCCTCACCTCATGCATAATGAACAATAATCTGCATTTTAACAATTCCTAGGGGCTTTGTGGGAACTTTAAGGCTTGAGAAGCTCCTTCTAGCTAAGTAATTTGACTTCTGAGCAATTCCTACAAATCTTTTAGAACTCATTTCTCATTTCATTTTCTCTGGGAAGATTTTGTCAGCTCTCAGACTTGATAGATTCATCATGTATACTGTGGAATCCCGTGAGTACCTACCACACTTCCCAAACTTCTCATGCCAAGCTATTTTTCTCCATAGAGTATAAACTTATTGAAGGTAGAAACCCAAGTCTTACTTGATTTCTGTTCACAGTGCATAGCACATGATAAATGCTAAATAAATGATTGACTGAATAATGAAACATAAATAAAATAGTGCAATTCTCAGAACTTACATGCAAGTAATACAATTAAATGAGCAGTAAAAACACCGTATTAGATAGGAATTTAAAATGTACTATTCAGGTAAATTTGGACTTACAATGTTTAAACTTCCATCTACCTCATAATTTTAGAAACTGCCTAATTATAAATATAATTCCCAAAGTGAAACACTTATAACATACCTTGCAATTATAGATATGACCCCCAAGAAGGAATATTTCTAATGTAGCTTTTATATTGTATCTAGGTTTCATACATTCTTACAAAATACTGTCAAGGCTTTATAATTTTAAAATGTGGTTTTTTTGTTCAATTTTGGTAGTTTGAAGGTAAGAAGTAAATTTCTAAAAACCTAAATTTTAAAAGTTATTGTTCAACTTAAAAGATGGCACAAATCACAAGGGTCAAGAATTTTGGTTTATAAAAGCAAACATTAATCAAATAGTCTCTCACTAAATTTGTGCATATCTGTGAGTATATATATACACATATATACTTGTGTATACAGATATATGTCTACACAAATGTGTATATATACACGCACATGTGTGCATGTGTATATATGAGTATATGTGTGTATACAAAACCTGTGGCTATGATAAAGCTGAGTGTATTCTTATCATGTATAGGGAGAATAGAATCACAGGAGAGTTATAGTAATATCTCAGAAAGGAGGTAACAATGTCAGGGTATTTGTTAGGAATTGGAATCTGCCTTACAGTGGATATTCAATACAGGAGCTTGATTGGAATTGGTATGAATCACTTTGATTTAGTACTGGTGGAGACAGGAAAATGAAGATTTTGAAGCATAAGTTTCATAGAGTGGAAGGAATAGTCATTTGATGCTATCTGTTTAACAGTTAATCAGTTTGATGTTCATTTAAATAGATTTTTCATTTTGTGTTGTTTTCGCGTTGGTTGTTGAAGTCTTCATCATAAAATCTTTCCCCACTCAAACATTGTCAAGAGATTTTCCCACACTTTCTTCAAGGATTTTCATTGTTTCATGTCTTAAATTTAAATCTTCTACCCATTTTTTTTTTTTTTTTTTTTTTTTTTTTTTTTTGTAGAGACAGAGTCTCACTTTCTTACCCTTGGTGGAGTGCTGTGGCATCACCCAGCTCACAGCAACCTCCACCTCCTGGGCTTAGGCGATTCTCTTGCCTTAGCCTCCTGAGTAGCTGCTACTACAGGCGTCCGCCACAACACCTGGCTATTTTTCTGTTTTTGCAGTTTGGCCAAGGCCGGGTTTGAACCTGCCAACTTCAGTATATGGGGCCAGCACCCTACATGATGAGCCACAGGCGCCACCCACTTTTACCCATCTTGAGTCAATTTTTGTATGAGGGGAAAAGTATGGGCCCAATTTCACTCTTTTACATGTGATTATCCAATTCTCCCAGCACTGTTTGTTAAATGGGAATTCTTTTCCCCCACTATATGCTTTTGTTTGGTTTATCAAAGATCAGATGACAAGTAGAGACTGGTTTCATCTCTAGGAAACCATGCTGCTTTGACTACTGTGGACATGTAATATAGCCCAAAGTCTGGTATGGTGATGCCTCCAGCTTTGTTTTTAATTATTAAGAATAGCCTTGGCTATACAGGATTTTTTTCTGATTCCATACAAAACAAAGTGCTGTTTTTTTCCCATTTTTCAAAGTATGATATTGGTATTTTACTGGGGATTGCATTGAATCTGTATATTGCTTCGGGTAGAATGTCTGTTCTAACAATGATTCTTCCCATCCAAGAGCATGGTATGTTCTTCCATTTGTTAATGTCTTCTGCTATTTCTTTTCTTAGGGTTTCATAATTCTAATTCAAAACCATAATTTCATAATTCAGAACCTTCATCTCTTTTGTTAGGTATATTCCTAAGCCTTTCATTTTCTTTGAAATTACTGTGACAGGAATTGTGTCCTTGATTTGCTTCTCAACTTAGCAGTTATTTGCGTACAAAAAGGCTACTGCTTTGGAGACATTGATTTTATACCCTGAGACGTTGCTGTGTTTCCTGATAGTGATCAGGAGTTTTGTAGTTGAGTCTCTGGGGTTTTCTAAGTATAAGATCAAGACTTTAGCAGCAATTGCAAAAGCAATAAAAATGAACAAATGGGACTTAATAAAGCTGAAAAGCTTCTGCATAGCTAAGGACACAAGTAAAGCAAATTTACTTTAGAATTGGAAAAGATATTGGCATGATATGAATTTGACAAAGGGTTGATAACTGAAATCTACAAAGAACTCAAATTAATCAACAAAAGAATAACAAACAATCCCATCTATCACTGGGCAAAAGATATGAACAGAACCTTCTCAGAGGAACACAGATGAATGACTAACAAACATTTGAAAACATGCTAATCATCCCTAATCATCAGAGAAATGCAAATCAAAACCACCCTGAGATATTTCCTACCCTCAGTGAGGATAACCCATATTACAGAGTCTCAAAGCTGCAGATGCTAGTGTGTATGTGGAGAAAAGGGAACACTTTTACAATGCTGGTAGGACTGCAAACTAATACAGTCTTTTTGGAAGGAAGTGTGGAGAATCTAGAAAGAACTCAAACTAGACCTCCCATTTCATCCTACAATCCCATTACTAGGCATCAACCAGAAGAAACAAAGTCATTATCACAAGGACGTTTTCACTAGAATGTTTATTGCAACTCAATTTACAATTGCTAGAATGTGGAAACAACCTAAATGCCCACCAAACCAGGAATGGATAACAAGCTGTGGTATATAAACACCATGGAATACTATTCAGCTACTAAAAAGATGGAGACTTTACTTCTTTTGTATTAATTTGGATGGAGTTGGAACACATTCTTCTTAGTAAGGCATCACAAGAATGGAAAAGCAAAAATCCAACGTACGCAATGCTAATATGAAGCCAGTAGAGAATCTAATACATCCCCACATAAGAGAAAATCTCAAATCAATCCAAGGGGGGGGAAGTGTGCTCCCACTTAATGGGCACAATGTTAGGGGTATGGCACACCTCTTTGGGATGGAACACAATTATAAGAGGGACTTTACCTGACAAATGCAAACATTGCAATCTAATTCTTTGTATCCTCATTTAACCTGAAACAGTTAAAAATAATAAAATAAATGGACTTTTCAAGAAGTCTCTAGAACAAACAATAAACTTATTTGTATTTTTATTTTCTAGACAAGAGTTTGCTAGGGGGGAAAAGGAGTTTTCTGCAATAGTAAATTCCTGCTGATGAAGAGTAATAGCTACATTCATGGAGACAGTCAAATAATAAATTCTTGTTTCTGTAGAGACCATAAGCAGTGTGGATGCAGAAGTTTTCATTTCTCACTTGGCAGAAGTGGTAATTCTTCCGTGCAGGCTGTGAGAGGGTCCGTTAACATCTAGATATGTGATAAGTCCAGACTGTCATCGCTATTTGAATTCTCATGATAAGACAATAGATTTCCAGGGTACCCTGTTTCAACCCCCACAAGTGTCAGGTTTTTCTGTTCTTTTGATGGGTGATTATATGGTGGATCATTCAGTGGTACAGTTGCTGCTCAGCAATATTCAAAATGCACCCACATGTTCTGGGTTAATGGCACACTCGTAACATGGACTTAAAATGTACAAGTGTAAATTATGTAGCCAAAAAGTGTATACCTAGTAATACTGTGAAATAAAAAATAAGTTAAATAAAATGCAAGTGATCACACTACTGCACACCACAACCGAGACTAATACTGTGGAAAGAGTTACACTTAGATTTTGTAGTTCACTTCTTAGCTAAGAGTATCCAAATTAGACTGATAAAATCAATCCTTCACATAATCCAAAGAGCCTGCAGTAGCAGATGTACCTTTATTAGTCCAGTCGATAATTTTCTCATTTGCGCTCTTCCCAAATATTTTTAATAAGATTAAAGGTAACAAAACATCTACAGGGATGTTAGCCGACAGTCTTCCCCCCAAAAAACACACACTCACTCTCTCACAAGAGGCATATATTATGTGTGAAAAAGGCTATTTAGAGTGAGCACTTGTCCAATTTTATGAGCTTCTCAAGTGATGGTTCACTTGGTGGTACTCACTAGCTCTTCTGCTAGTCTATGACCTATGGAATGTCATAGGATAATTCCTGCTCCCCAGGCCCATTTTAAAGGACACAGTGAACACTTTCTGAAAGGGAAAATTGACAGAACAGAATGGACCCTGGATGATGCAGAGAATACTCTGAAGATAGGAATCAGGTTATCATTACAGGTCCCTGTCCAGTCAGTTGACAAGAAGAAGCCAATAGGCTTTTGTACACAAATCCAATACCAACCATTAGAAGGCAGGCAATGCTCTATTTTTGGCGGATCTAGTCTCAATGGATTGTCAAATAGTGTCATAATATTTTGTCACCACTTGTCAAGAATGGTCGAGTACGAGGCAATGGATTTTCTAGGTTTGAGAACCTCAAGTAGAACTAAGGCAAAAGAAAAGCACTGCGTTTACTTGGAAGATCTGTGAAAGTTAGTTATCCTCTAAATATATGCCCTCTGTGCCCTAGTCTGGTTCTAATGCCATGTGTAAGCTCAATTTTAAAAGCCATCTTCAACAACAGATTCCCCACTTGTTGCTTCGGTGGAAATGAGAACCTTCTTCCCTAAGTACACTGTGATATGAGTTTTAGATTTCTTTAGATCTATCGTGGTATTTATTTTATCTACAAAGGTAGCTAACAATTGAATACAGTTATCCGGGAAACTGATGGATTCGTTGTAATGATTTGGTACCAAGAGAAACTGGCTGGTTCCCCACTGAAAGTGAGACTCTGTTGCTTTAGTTGTGTGCTTCAGTTTACTAGGAAACTGTACACTCCTGCAGCTCACACATGAAGACACTAAGGACGCAAACAGCAACGCTAAAAATACAGGCCTTATAGGTAACATAAAGGCACCCTTCAACCAGCAAAAGAGGAAATAGGATGTCTAGAAAAATAAAGAATGAAATAACACGGATTAAGGATTGACAATCCACAGTCGTCTTCTGTGGATCCTGGGTAGGAACTGTCTGTGTCTTATTTAGTTATTTTTAATTCAAAGATCTTTAATGGAAGCACCTCCTTCTGAAAACTGCTTCTAGAGCACTCCCAAGAATTCCTAGCTAGAAATCTCTGGTAAGGACCACCTTCTAGTAATTCGAGGATACTTTATAAGAGACCAAACCCGGGGATTAATACCATGGAGTTACACAAGTGACTGGCAGTGAACACAAGTTTCTGATAGTGAAAACTATCCCATTAAACCTCCCCAGCACCAGCACTCAAATTTTAGGTTATTCGAGAGTTGTTTACAAGCATGTTGAGAAAAAGATGCTCATACTTGTTGATAACCAGGCTGCGTGTACGTTGTGAATTACCTGCAATATTTGTCCATGTCTATGGTTAGTAAATGGAGCTCAAAACTGCAGGTGATATTTCTGGATTCATGGATTAACCTGTTTCTAACTCATGGAAGAGGAGTCAATAAATCTCAGAAAAATTCTTTCTCAAGGGTAATACTTCAGGCTTTAGAAGTTTGAGGGTTTCTGAGCGTTTTGCTAATTCGAGTTTTAGAGTTCTATTTGTTTGTCTTCCCTTCCTGGAAATTGGAGGCAATGTTGACAATACAATTTTTGAGTAAGCGGCAGAGATTTTCAAAGCATTTTAGTAATAGTCCCAGAAAAAAAGGGGGGGTATTCTTATCACTGAAGAGATGGATTGGAATTCCGTAGGAGTTCTCTATATTGGGAACACATAAGCCATTTTTAAATTAATGTTAGTGCCTTGCTCTCTAGCAAGAAAATACATCAAAAAATTCTGAGAACTAGCACAAAGGCCAAGACGTATTACAACCAGAACACATTAAATGACCCATTAGGATACTTTTATGAAATCCATTTGGAGATGTACAAAGGGGTCATGAGGTTTTAATTATTGTCCGTATTGACAAATTATGATAGTGACAGGTGAGACCTGACTCAGACGCAGCAATTTTTATTAAATCAATGTTTATTAAACACAGTGGCCATGTTATTCTTGCTATTGGGGATAACTTCCTGTTAAACTTTTGCCAACTTCCAATTTGAATTTCTCTGGTGCTATGAGGCAAATATCCTAAGATCTTCAAGCCACCCTCAGAAAACGTACATCCGTATTTCTCCCAGCACTCCTATTCTAGATCTGAGCCAATATACGGCTTTTTGTCAAAGCCTCTACAAAGATTTAGTCTCTTGTGGATCTGAGAATGTGAGGAGCTTCAGAATTCTGCTTCTCTGGTGTAATGATCAGCCAGGGCCTAGTCTTTAGCCTCCATATTATCCAATTTGGAAATAGCTCCTACTTTTAAAGCAGTTACCTTCGTAGAACACATTACAGCACTCAAAAGTTCTTTAGTATCTTGACCCTTTTTTATTGAGGTTCCTTCTGGGATCAAGATCCTTCTTTGCCTACAAAGTATTACAAAGTTATGAAATCTATTGGTTTGCTGATTTCTATGAAGTTGAATCAGGACACAAGGGCTTTGTCCAGATCTTTCATGTATAAATAGGTAGAAAGGATTATGATAATAGGTAGCCCAGGGTGGGAGATTATTAAAGAGTTAATCCTCACATAAGTCTGCTCACGTTTAGATATAGTAACTAAGGACCTAACTAAGCTATAGAGTGGCCCAGTGATTTCAGAAAAGTAGGAGATACGTTTAAATACATTGTCAGAAGTAGAAAACTCGGGGATCCTCTTGGTTTTTTCTTAGCTATTGATCTGGGAAACTTACAAACTGCTTATGGTCTACCCTTAGTAAGGGATTTACCTCCTTGGGTTACCATGTCCTGGGACTGAACATTACTTTGACAAAAATAGAATTTTCTTTGGAAACGTTATGCCCTTCTACAGCTAAAACAGAAAGTAGATACTATCAATCTTAGAGCTCACCTCATCTATAGATTGCAACAAAAATCATTCATATGTATCAGACAAGAAGAGAGTAACAGGGAAATGTAATGTCTGCGACGTTCTGGCTGAGGACTTGTGAGAAGCTGGAAGGTGTTTCATTAAACCTCTGGGAGTAATAGCCTAGCTAGCGTGCTGATTTTCTTGAGAAAAGGCAAACAAGTGTTGACTGTTTTCATCTCAAAGTGAAACACATTTACAACTGTCAAATATGTAGCCTCAGGAGGCAACAAAGACAAAATAGCATTGGGGGTTGTTATAAAGGGAAAATAGAGAATCTCTATTCTTTTTTTTAATGTAATTTTTATTTTATTAATTAATTAATTAATTTATTTTGCAGTTTTTGGCCACAGCTGGGTTGGAACCTGCCACCTCCAACATATGGGGCTGGCGCCTTCCTCCTTTGAGCCAGAGGCACCTATTCTCTAATGAACCTGAGGTCTTCAATATCCCCTACTAACAGAGATTTTTGACTAAGAGGATGAATATGGATATTGTAAGACAAAGCATGATGAGTCTTTTCTCTTTTAGACGTTTGACCTCTTTGAGATCTTTAATTTGGACTTGAATATACAAAAGTGTACCCATAAGTTAATGTCTAAACTAGCTATGACTTTGTTCCTAATAGAGAAAACAGTCAAGTCCTCAGACATTTCCAGTAAGAAAACGTAAGAAGAACATCATATTAAAATAGTTTTATTTGCATGGTAAAATCGTCTCTATCTAGCAAGTGAGGGCGTGTTGTGAACTGTCCAAGGGTAACAAATATGAGCAGGGACTTGAAGAATGGCTGGAGGTTATTGGAGATAGACATCTGCTGTGTAGTTTGTTGACTCTGACAGGGGCTGCACACCGGCAGTCGTGTTTAGAGTTGATATTTTAGTGCCCTGTATTAGTTCTCTATTGCTGTTGTTACCAATTACCGCAAACTTAATGGCTTAAAACAGCACCTATTAATTCTCTTAACAATTTTGTTTGTTAGAAATCCAAGCACAGGAACCCAGCTGGTTATCTGCTTTCGGTGTTATAAGGCAGAAATCAGGATGTTGGTAGGGTTGCATTTTTTTTTCTTTCTTTTTTTCTTTTCTTTTTTTTTTTTTTTGGAAGCTCAGGGGATACATTTCCTTTCAAGCTCATTCAAGTCGGTTTAAGAATTCAGTTTAATGTTGTTACCAGAGTGTGCTCCCTGTTTTTCTTGCTGGCTGTCAGCTGGAGGTCATTCTCAAGCTTCCAGGAGCCACCAGCATTTGAGCATTTCGTGATTTCTTTCTTATTCCCCTTCCTCTTTCTTCAAAGCCAGAAGGGAAAACTGAGTCCTCACCCTTAGAATTTCTGAACTCCTCTTCTGTTATCTCTCCTCCGCTTCCAGCCATAGCAAGTTCTGTTTTTAAGAGTTTATGTGATTCTATCAAGGCCACTCAGATAAGGCAGGATAATCTCCATATCCCAAGGTCCTGAAGGTCTTATAATCCGTAAAGTCCCTCTTTGCCATAGAAGATAGCGCATTTGCAGGTTTCAGAGAGCAAGGTATGGACATCCCTGAGAAGTCATCATACTACCTACCATATGCTTGTATTAAGCAAGGAAATTTAAGGCTATCCTTCGTTACGTGAATAAATTTCTCTTTGTAAAAGTGAGGGTAAAGTTGGAAATTGAGTGACTGATTGCTACTCAGAATCCTTTCATTAATCACTGGCTCCCTTTCCCCTGTAGTTTCTTAGCTAACGCCAGACAATTCTTTTTCCAATATTCTTTCTGTTTACCTGTTTAAACATCCTTGTCACAAAACTCCCTCCCACAGTGTTTAATGACTGAGAGGGAAGCATCTATTTGTTTAACTGTGAGGGCATTAATTTCTTTTGAACTTAAGATTTTGTTTAAAGATTTTTTTGAAAATATTCAGGAAAGTCTTTTTCATTCATTTTTGCTTATTTATTATATACTTATTTCTGTCTTAAGTCCATTTACAAAAAGTGAAGAGAAAGCTAAATTTACACCTGTTTAAGCAACTATTCTTGAATTCCGAGTATGTAAGAGCCTATCTCTAAAGACTCTGAATTCATCCTTCTTGGCTTGTAGGACTGTATTAGAATCTATTCATTTTCACTGGTATGATTGTAGAGATAGCCTCCAAAAGATTTTTTCTAATATCTATAATTCCCTCTTCATCCCTCTGGTTTCCTATAAAAGTTGGGATCTTTTAAGGCCCCTTGCAGGATCTGCCATTTTGCTTTTCCATTCAACCATTTGCATCTGGTGTTTCCAATAACGTATGGTTTAATCAGTATAGATCTAGGACTTCTGAATTATACATTTTTAAAATAATTCTAAATTTGCCTATAAACTGTTCTATCCTTATATGGGTTTTGGAAAGTCTTTTACAATGACTCTCAGCTCACAGGGGGACCAAAGCTTAAAATCAACCTCAAGAAATTTTCCTATTTTGAGGGCCTTTAAATTTTAAAAAGTAAATGAATTTGGGAAAGGTGAATTCTGGCTGACCAAAAGGGAGAAAAGGCAGATTGGAGGGAGAAAAAGGGTGAGAGGGAAATTGAAGAACAGAGGATAGAAGAAGAGAAGTAGCAAAATAAAGACTTTGATATCTGTAGGTGATTTAGAGAAAACTAAGTTTTAAGAATTTTATAGTTCTCTTTTGCCTGGCCAATTAATCTCATATGAAAGAAATTGTGGCATCTAAATTTCTTTTGGATGGATTTTTATACCAATAAAACTTAGACAATTTTTCATATTTTGTTGATTTTTTGTTTTAAGATGCCTCTTAAATGATCAAATTTGATGATATTAAAATTTTCCTTTCCATATACCTGCTGGCCATTTGAATGTCTTCATCGGAGAAGTATCTACTCCAGGCCTTTCCCATTTTTTAAATACGGTTATGTGGGTATTTTTCTATTGCATTGTAGTAATTCCTTATGTGTTTTGGATATTAGACCTTTATCAAACATTCTATTGCCAAATATTTTCTTCCATTCGGTATGTTGCCTTTTCATTCTGTTGATTACCCTAAACAATATCATGAAGATTTTCCCCTATCTTTTCTATAAGGAGTTTTATAGTTTCAAGGGTGACATTGAAGTCTTTAATCCATTTTAAGGTTAGTTTTGTATATGGTGTAAGATAAGATTTCAATTTCATTCTTTTCTATGTGTATATCCAGTTTTTCTCCCATAACATGTGTTGAAGAGACTGTTCTTTTCCCATTGTGTGTTCTTGGCACCCTTATCAAAGATCACCTCTGTATGGGTTTATTTCCAGGCTCCATTCTGTCCCGTCAGTCTATATGTCTATTACCAATATTGTATTATACACTTAAAATTTAAGATCTCATGTTAAGTGTTCTTATAACAAAAAAATTCAACTTCAAAAGATTTCTATAAGATTCAAGATGTAGTATAATAATATTTCTGCCATAAATATTATCTTGATTAAAAAATCCTCAAATCAGCTTTTGTGATTCTAAATTATCCTTTTAATTTATAAAGAAAATTCTCTGAATTTGGGTGACAGGACAGAAGCATGTGAGAAGCAGGGAGGAGGCGGAGGTAGAGTGAGATTTGGGAAGAGGCAGACACAGAAGAGTGAGGTGATAGTCAGCTGTAAACACTGCTTGTGTATCTGGTGTCTGAGGGACAGATCATTTCCAATTAAGACTTAACACGTTAGAGTAAAGGCGGGAGAGATATTGACAAGAGATCTCTTCCAGACCCACACAAAACAAGTCTAAGGAAATTTCCCGTGAGGTTTTAATAAATGACCTGATGATACCTGGAACAAATTTTGTCTAAAGGAAACCAGCCTGCATACAAACCTTCTGAATTTCTTGCCCTGTAGAGCTGCTTGAGGAGTGGAAGCAGAGAACCTGCACCTATACTCTTCCCCATGAACGTTACGTTTATAGACATACACCAAAAAGTAGCAAGGACAGAAACAGATTTAGTATTATTAGTAATAAGACAGATTTCCAGCAAGAATAGAAACTTTTAGAAAATGATTAGATAATCCAAGCATTCCTTGAGAGAACTTGTTCCTAGATGATAAGAAAAAGTTAAGAAAGTTTTTTGGGGGGAAAAAATAGAAGATCTCAATGCAAGACCCTTAAAATGGAAGCTTAAGGGACCTCAGAAGAATAAACTCTTTTCCTACTAAAGGACTACATTAGCATGGGGTCTTGATCAGAATTCAGTGGGTCTTCAATATTTTCTATGACTATTTCATCATAAATATCAACAAAGTAAACTGTTGATGACACAAAGATGGGTTTATTCCTCACAAGGTCAGAACAAACAGTACGTTGATGATGTTAATTCACCTTCTAAAAGGAGGGAAAAATTGAGAGATTTATGAGATTTTAAGGTTGGTTTATGATGGTTTTTCAATGCACAGTATTTGATTGAGATTCTGTAAAGATCATGATTATCACATATTAGAATTGGTGGCCATAGCAAAACCAGGTTTTTCTTTAAGCAGGGTTTCAAAGAGTCTAGAAGGTAAGTTGAATAGTCTAACATTCATTTAGAGAAGAAGTTAATCCAGGAAATTCTTGGAGCAAACAAAATTATTTGCAACTTATATCTTCCTAGGCAAGAGTTTTCTGAAATAATAAAGGCATATTATTAAAAATAGTGGAAGAGTAAAATTATGTCAGTGAAGACCGGTGAACAATAAAGCTATCTTACAACAATAAAAAAATGTACTAAATCTACTCCCGAATAAACTACAGGGGAGCCGAAGCTTTCAGTTCTTACTTCGTCCTCGTCCCACTGATGAATCTGTTTTCTACAGTTTCCAAGCTTTTAAGAGAGTGAGAGTATTTGTCCATCAGTAACTAAAGGGTGTTTACAGGAACCCAAAGAGAAGATCATCTCCTGTCTAAAACTCTGCAATAGCCTCTGAACTGTACTCTCTCCTTCCACTCTTACTCTCCCAGATAATCTCCACATAGCAGCCAGAGGGAAATTTCTTTGAAAATGCAAATCAAAATACTCCTGTGTCTTCCCATCCCTGTTACATTGAAAGTCAAGTCCTACAAAGCCATCTGGTACCACCCTTCACACCAGGCCTGAAATATATGCTTTAGGGGTCTTTGTGTTGCTTCTGTCCAGCTGTACTAGAAGTCTCCCACCCTCACTCTGTTCACCACCAGATGAGAAGTGTACAGGTCAAGCCAATGTGCACATCTACAGCCAAAACCCTTGTTCTCTAGGGACCTAGAATCTCATCCAGCTGTGAGACAAGCTTTGAGGGCTGTATTCTCTTTTTCCACTTGATCCATCTCTCTAGGAGCAGGTCGCACTGCAGCTATGCATGCACTAGAGACAAGAGATAGCCCAGAAACAGGTGTTCGCAAGGGTGAAACAGAGCTAGGATATGGTAGTCTGGGATGTCCATACATATGTGTAATCTCTGAAATTATAGGGTAAAACTGAAGGTGGAAAGAAAAGGGAGAAAGCCAAAGACAAGGGCTGACCGAGATGCTAGAAGCCCAGATTACAACTTTCTGTCTAAATTGTACTATAACTGTTGCAAGTGTTGTAAGTTAAAATTATTTAATCACAGCTTCTTTGTCCTGTCTGTACCCTCCTTCCATAGTTTGGCCATTTTCTTTCCAACTTTCATAAGGGAAACACCCTTAAACCAAGCCCGAACTTGCTTCAAGAGCACAGAAAGGTCCTTTATGTGCTCTAGTATATCAGGTATTGAGGTATGTGCCTTTAGGATTTATTTCTCAACTACAGATAAGTTTAGGCTTGTACTGAGGATTCCAAAGTAGAAATAACCCTTGTCTTCTTGCAACAATCAGCACACTTAGCGTATCTCAGATGAACTGCGACTCATCTGTCATTGAAAAACAGAAACAGTTGCTCAGGAATTTGAGGCAAAAAATGAAAAAGTCCCATCCTTATGCTCATAAATTTCAGTTCCAAAGTACAGTCAATGTAAATGCAAGGTGTTTATAGCAGCAAAGTTCATGTCTAATGCCAAAGAAGGTGACATCCCTGGGCCAGGCAAGTTTCAGAATGGATCTAATTTGGTAATATCTCAAAATATTGATAATTTCTGCCATACTCACTCAGTTCTAAATGTATAGTAGTTTTGTTTTTATAAATGAATAAATCATCATCTTGGCTAGGAATTATGAAATGTGGCATTTCATTTTCCTTTCCTCTAGTCAGTATGTTCTGGGAGAGTAGGGACCTTGTCTGTCTTATTTACACTGTACCTGCTACACAGTAGGGAATTAACAGTTATTTCTTGTTTGAGGTAATGAAAAAGAAGAATGAACAAACATCTATGCTAGTAGAGTTCACATGACAACAATAAAATATGACAGAAATATATTTTCTGAAGTTTCCATTTGGTAGCCTTGAGCTAAGAAAGAGCACCATGGTGTCTGCCCAATTTCAATGGACTTAAGCAATCCAGGCATCTTCTTTAAATTCCACCATGGCTGTTCTTCTATGCTTAGAAGTCTTTGAAATGGGAGTCACAAACCCAATATACCCATAAACTAACAGAGATCTTCTAAGGTTCTATCTGTAAAAGAATAACAACTGGAGGGAGGAGCAGAAGGGAAAGTGCAGTCCCTTCTTATTTCACATTGTAACTGATTTCTGAATAGCTAGTTTTGTATAATATATAGCTATAAATCTTTTATAGACTTGTATTAAGACGAACATATCTGTAATTCCTCTTGAAAACCTCATCACATCTCCAGACAGCCTAAGATTTTGATGTCTTCCATTGCAAATCATTCCACTGGCTTTGGTCAACATTTCCCCAAAGTGCAATCTTCTTTGGAGCACTCATCCAAGCAGATGCTCCCTGTTGAGGTAAGGGAAACAAAAGGAAGCTCTCTTAGAAAAGGACCATGCACCTGAGTATATTTAGGGTTCTGAGATTAATTTTGTAGTTTAAAGAAGCTGCATGTTGTTAAGATCAACATTTCCCACTCAAACTTGGATATTTTCTTTTCAATCAAAGGATGAATGAAGCTGTCTTGGAACATTCTTATGGAGATACAAGCACAATTTGCTCCATGCTCATCTGTATCTATGAACTTTATTCTGTTAAACTTCATGACAAATAGGTCATGTTTTTGATGTTTTTTAAAATGCTTGCCCGAGGAGTTTGGAACTGTCTTGTTTGTTCTCAATGTTTGTCACATATCCTGGCCCCTTAAGGGCCAGTTGGGACTCCCAGGGTTCCCTGGCTATGTTGATAAACAGCTATGAAATACCTGGGATCATAGCTTCATGTAATCTCAATTACTCTAAAACACCATCAGATGAAGAATAAGAATTCATGGGCATTTCCAGGGAAACCCAGGAAAACAGAAATGAGAGTTGCTTCTTTCTCAAGATAGATGATATGAATATCTCGTCAAAGTAAGTATGTTTGGAGATTTAATGGAAATGTAGAGGAGACATTGGCCTGGTTATGCAGATGGAACCAGTGAGCTGCCTTTATTAATTGCCTGCCAGTGAATGAGTCTGTATTTCAGTCTCCTCAGGAAAATCACTATATAAACCAGTTTATGATTTTTTTGTCCGATGTTCATTGCAGCTGGTGATTACTGAAAACGATGATCTCAGAGTCGGCTGTTCCTGCCAGGGAGCTTGCACACAGAGAGATGCCTTTGTGAAGCCGGCCATAGAAACCTGCATAAAATTGGCCTTCTTTCCTTAATAGAGCCACAGGAACAAAGATGAGTTTGTTGCTGACTCAGAGCTGAAAGCTTTGTTTTGTAAAGCTCTCTGAATGTATTGCACTCTGCCAAAGGAGAAGGGCTCCTTCTAAAAAAAAAAAAAAAAAAAGGAAGAACAGTAAGCGGAAATCAGACAACAAATCAAAGTGCACACCCTTCTTCGGGTAGATATTTGTGACTAAAGTGGCCTGAAACTTTTTTTTCTTGGGGGGGTGAATACTGGTCACATTTCACAAGCTGAATAAAAATGAAAGGAAAAGGAACTTTAATTAATGGGGTGCCTTTTGATTTGCCGAGCAAAACTGCCACAGCAGATGTACCAGCAAAGAGGATTAGATTGTCCCTTCTATGAGGCACAGAAATTTTCTTTTTTCCCCTGTAGTAACCCCATTGAAGAGAGGCCGTCTTTGGTGTCTAAGATGCAGCATTGCAAAGAAACTGTTGTACTTGGGCACAATGGGCCACTCTCCCAAGACCAGACAGAAGATGTGAGAGGAGAACTAATATCCCTTTCAATCTGGGCAAGACGGTTTTAATTTCACTATTTTTAAAAAGCTAAATTAAAAGAGAAATTTGTGATACGTTCCAAGTTGATAAAATATGCATTAAAGTGAACCTTAACACATTCATGAATAACTTTCATCATCTGGAAGATTCAAAATGAATCAAGAGGGAATCTTGGCTAATTTTTTTTAATTTGTTTTAATAAGTCTAGGGTGGGGTTGTTTGTGTGTGTGTGTTTTGTTTGTTTGTTTTTGATTATTGCTGAGATTATCATCTAAAAAAGATATTACTACTTCCGCTTAAAAGGAATAATTACCAGAAGAGAACATTACCTTTAATTGCCATCGGAAAACCCCAAACAATGGGTGAATCATGCAGACAGTAAATATTGTGTGAGCGGGTCTTGAATGAGAGGAGGAATACGATGCTGTCCTTTGTGCTGTCGCTGCTATCCTTCATGTGGTTGTGGGAGGGAAAGAGAACTGAAGAAGTGTATTTGTTGGTAAAGTTTAGTTCCAGGTCACTTTGTACTTCTGCAGTTGTGGGGGGAAAAGCAAAAAGGGCAGAATGTTTCTCAGCTGGGGTCCGATTCTACTGAAAATAGCTGCGGTTCTCTGTATAACACAGGTTGTGGAAAACCATGAATGCTGGCACCACCACAAGCTCACTTATTCAAGGGAAGAGTAGGTCAACCCACTGCGGAAGCGAAAGAAATAATCCTCTCTCCTCATCCTTCCCACAGCAGCTCCTTAGTGATGAGGCGCACATCCGCCCCAGGGCAGGGAAAAGTGTTTATGCAAATGATTTTTCTCTGAGCTCAGCTAACTCTGGGGTCAGTCTCTCTCTTTTGCAGCTATGAGGCTGTATCTTTTGACAACACATAAAAACGCAGTTCACACACACACACATACACACACACTGTTATAGTGAAGCTGTGTTTGTGAGCACTTATCACACTGTAAGACAAAAAGTAATACTAATGTGAAAAATATCTTTCCTGTTATGGTGGTCTAAGTGGTTTTTCAAGTAACATCTACTCTGAGGGGTACCCATACAGGTTGGTTGAATGGCTCATTACAGGTGACCCTACCTGCATCCCTACTCTCCTGGACTCCTAAAAGATTGGCCAGCCTTCTCATCCTGACAGGCAGAGAAAGTTCTCTGGGCCCCATTGTCATGCCCTGAGGGAGCAGGCAGTACTTTGTTTTCCTTCTCACGTCCTCATCCTGACCAGTGCTGTCATCAGAACAGAGCGCTGCAGTCACGGGCCCAGTCTGACCACAGCTGTTAGACACGTTTACATAGAAAGCACACATCGTACGAGGGTGCAGGGGAGCCCCGCACAGGGCAGGCCGGATAAGGGCCCCGTAGGAGATCTTTCAATGGTATTGTCAATAGTGACGAATTTTTAGATGAAATTCAGATTCATGGACACTGACCAATGTATATTTTCACAAAACCAGCCTAATCTATTTCTAATGGCCTGTGAAGTATCATTACTCCCTTTGTTTCTAGAGCGACACGGTGGACAAAGAAAGAACAAAGAAACTTGTGGAAGAAAGTTAGGCTAACTGTATGATATTCTTCTGCCTTTTTTCCTTAGTAGAACCATAAAGCATCTGTATATCTCCCTTTACTTAACCACTGGATGTATACAATGCAAGCCTCATAGAAATACTACCCTAAATCCTCTCTATTCCCTGTTACACCATCCCAGTTCCTCTGATCTTTTCTCAAAGTCCCATTTTCAAGCTCTCTGTATCTCCTTGTTCCTGAATCTTAGTTCCCCTTCCCAAATCTTACCACCATGTCTAAGAGCATGTTTCATAAATGTACGTCTTTCTTCAAGACCTCTTTTCATATCTCCGTTTCTTTGGTGGGACAAATTAGTACAGACTGTGAAACTACTGACTATGCTGAAGCAGATGCTGTTGGGGGAAATAACCTTGAAAATAAAGATTCTATGTCTAGGAAGACTGTCATCTACTTTCAGGTACAGGTATGTATCCAAGGCAGAATGAAACAGTTGTTTTATCAGAACCTCAGGAAACACATGCAGTACGGAAGGACAAAACAATGAGTATTGTTATCAGACTAAAAGACAGTGGGAGTGGGCAGAGAACAATGCCTATGGATACGTAGCATTTGAGCACAGATTGAAAAAGGAGTAAGACTTTACTCAGGTAAGGAGTAATCCCTAAAGGAAGGCGTGCTGGGTGTGGGGGGTAAAGATCAGTCCTCTAACCTCATAATGTGCTTTTGGCAATCACAGTCTCTCAAAAGAATGACTGGTGGAAGCTTAAACGTTGCCTTGCTCCAGGCAAATAAGTCTTTCACTTTCTCAGCCCACAGTCTTTTGACAACACATAAAAATGCAGTTCATTTTTATGAAAAAAAAAATGTTATGAAGTCAGTGAAGTCTGTCTCAAGCTTACAGGCTGGAAATGTGCCTGTACTAATGATATTCTTGACCTCTCTTCTGTTCTGTGTATGAAAGAAGGTTTGGTAGATGAACCTATTCAGAAATTTTGACAGCGTGACATAAAGATGAGCTGAATATTCAGAAAGATCAGATGGTCCAGCGTGAACAGGTTTTAGTGATTTAAATCATACCTTTCTGTTCTCTTCTTCTTAGGCATCCTATCCTTGACCACATTTCCCAAAAGTATGGGAAAGTGTAGCTGAAGCATACTTCCCACGAGTCTGCCCTCTCTTATTTCCACATGGTTTCCTGGGCCTGCCCAGCCCTACTTGTCCCCCACCAACACTTCCACAGTAACTTTTTGTCTTTAACCCATTGACCTCTCTTATGAGCCAGCAGCAAATGACATGCTCTCTGTCATGTCCATCTCAGACCACTGGATTCTCTAAGTGCTTCTGTAAGTTTTTTTCTGCAAGGATCTTTAAGCTCTAGTTCTGCTTTAAGAAAACTGTAATTACTGGAAAGTATACATAGTGTCTTACAGGTATGGTTTATGAAAGAAAAAGACCTAAAACTCCAACCAGTAGATCAGTCTATACTCAAGGAAATGCATGGAACATCCAGAATTGATCAACACCTACATATTTGTGTGGGTCAAGTTTAAGATATATATATATGTATGTGTGTGTGTGTGTGTGTACATAGGTATATATCACTCTTATGGTAGTCTAGTTAAATGAACTTTTTGACAACTAATCTTCCATCAAACTTTAATATAATAGATAAATGGGTTTCTGTTTTATCTACGTTATAGTACATATTATGATGAGTAGCCATTATTTGTGAGTCTGACTCCCTATCTGAGGAGGACATTAGGGCTTATTCATTTTTATCCCTTGAATGCCAAGTAAATTACCTGAAACGTTTTATTCTATAAATTTTTTAAATAAAAGGTCAAATGTTGTCTTACTTGATTTTCATAATTACTGGTAAAGTAGGTAATATTGATATCATACTCATATAGATGAGAAAACCAAGACTCATAAAGGCTGAAAGATCGTCCAAGCGTAAGAGCTGTAGATGAAAAGATCATATCCTTCCAACCCGTCTAAACAGCCTATAGCACCAGGGAATTTGGTGAAGGACATTTGATTTGGTGCTTTTTCCAGAGGACACCAGATCTTTTTTCTCATAGGAAATGATGTCTCATTCAATGGCCTATCTAGAATTATTTTTTCTGTTCTAGTAACCTAGGGTAACTAGAATTGTTAGAATAAGCCATGCCTGCCTCCCAGGGTTGTCAGGTACTTTAGTATTCACTCTCTCTCCAGATCTGAGACTGACCTGACATTCATCATTTATGTACGTATGAACATGAATAGTGTTAGAATTAGAAATGATAAAGCAAAATCATGTAGGACTTCTTTTCAAAAGTTCCAGGGACCGCAAGGACCTATGGGACAGCAATATCTCTGGCTCTAATAGCAATTACATAGAATTTTAGAAACTCTACTATAAAGAACTTTTTAAGCCTACCTTGGAAACTGAAAGATCTTTTATATTTTTTATTATTTTTTTCTAATTATAATGAGAACTATTATTTTTCTGTACCTTTTAATTTCCAAGTACTTTACCTATGATGTCTTATTTAATTTTCATAATTAACTGCTACTTTTATTCACCTGTAGATACCTATGCTCCCCTGATTGAAGAGAGATGTGATTAATTATTGATTATGTAACTAACCCCTGCTAATGTGTCACCTAGCTAATTTGTAACCCTAGTGCTTAGAAAAAAAAAAAGCCTTTATTTATTTAGAAGATGTGTATCTCTAGAAGGTATCTACGGCAGAAATTGCAGATCAAGTAAATAGGAATAAAATTTAGATTAGGACTAGTCTCTTGGGGGCCCTCAAATTAAACAAAATAGCTAACCCATCTTCCTCTATATAAAATCTGCACAGCTGAAAATATGCTCCGAAAGTAGAATGGTTCCGTAACCTTGGTAATGACATGCGAGCACCCTGCCCATAGACACTCTCTGACTCATCAGGAAGTGCATTTAGACAATTTTAGTTTAGGAAAGCAGCCAGTCTCCAGCCCAACTCCTGCGCACCCTTTTTTTTGTCAAGAGAGGTAGAAGCGGATTTGGAAACCTTTGCCTCTAAATATTATGTACCTGGATATAACAGCTCTTTATAAATGGTGGTAGAAACCTCAATGACTGGGAACAGCTGCAGCAGTGACCCAGAAACTCAAGCAATCTCCCTTTCCAGTCTCCTCTGACACCATTTATAGCAAGAACAAGCAGGAGAATCATTTAAATAAGTATAACGTTTGCCACAAAGATGCAGTAGAGAAATAGTCTTAGCCCTATATTTGAGGACGAAGCCCAGTTTATAGAAGATTTAAAAGCACTGGATCTTGAAGTCATATATCTTTGTCTGGTAGAATCAGCACTTTTCAGGAGTCGATGTGAACTGTGTGGAGACACCAGAAATAACAATGTAGAGCACCCAAAAAATTTTCAAAAGAAACCACAAGGAGGATTGGGATTTAGAGTGAGGAAATCAGGATATGATATGTAAAGAGGCCAGAAAAGTCCTCAAAGAGGTGACATGTCAACAATGCCTGGAATAAGCTGAGAGAGTGGATCTTCCTGGGCACACTCTCCCAAATTTGTGCATTTCCCACAACATCTGTAAGGCTACAGTGCAGGGTCCGTAGTGGAAGCAGGGTAAAATGCATAAGTGGAGAAATGGGGGTCACACGGTAAGTCACAGTAAGCAAGAGGCATTGATGTGGGATGCCAAGTTATAGCAGACTGTTTCTTTCTGTGCATTAGGACATGGCTAGGACTTGATCTGGGTGGCACATCTATATCATTCAAATCCTTGACACTCTGCTTTGCACATTCTTTCCCTAAGAGCAAATCCCTAAGAACATTAGTCTTATTCACCAGCGTCAGGTGTGGGAGCTGCTGGAAAAAGGGTAACACTTTTCCTCTTCATGAATGTAGGAGAGACAGGACCTTTAGACTCCTTCTAAAGGAACCATCCAGAAGTTCATTAATGCTCTTGGTATTTTCCTCTTTAGTGGTTCAGCAATTATTCATTTCATGCTAAGTCCTTGAATGAGTATCCTTTCAGTCAGAATTACCAAGCCCTGCTCTGATGTCATGGGATTTATGTTCAGGGATACTTTTTCCATGGTATAACCTCTTGACTGAAAAGACATTATACGCTCTCTCTATCAGTGAGTACTGTTTCACTGGCATCTAAGGTAAGAATCTTTTATTACACAGAGGAAACTGATATTAAGAACACATAGACTATTTTCTTGAAATTGTGATCTTTAGGAAAGCACCCAGGAGTGGATTTAGGGAAGTGACCTGTGACTGGCTTTGTGAAGTTGATTCCAGACCCAGTCAAGTATTAAATTTCAAAGAAAGAACCTATATTTTCCTCTGCAGCTCTTCAGAATTCATTATGTCTGAAATACATTGGTTTTCTCCTTTTAGTTTTCAGCTTACCAAAGCTAGGTGCAGAATTTCATCATCTTTTCGTAAATGTACATCATCTCGAAGTAAAAATTTTGAAGCTTGATGTGATCCTTCCCCTCATAGAGTGCATTTTTGTTCAGCTCATTCTCTAATATTTAGCATATCTATGATTCCTTTTAGTGTTTTTCAGTCACTAACAACATGATGTCCCTTCTTTTTCCCCTGCTTCATTGAGGTGCAATTGATAAAAATTGCATATCCTTATGTACAAAATGATGATTTGATGTATGTATACATGTAAAATGCTTACCAAAATCAAAATAATTAACATATCATCACCTCAGATAGTTATCTTTTTGTGGTGAGAACATTTAAGATCTATGCTCAACGATCTTCAAGTATATACTAAATTTTTAACTATAGTCACTATGCTATGCTTCGATATCCAGAACTAATTCATCCCATCTAACTGAAACTTCTATCCTTTGACCTATGTCTCCTGGTTTCTCCTTCCCCCACTCCAGCCCTGGAAACCACTCTTTTACTCTCTGCTTCTATGAGTTCACCATTTTCGGGTTCTGCATGTAAGTTAGATCATGCAGTGTTTGTCTTTTTGTGCCAGATTACCTCACTTAACCTAATGTCCTCAAGGTCATCCATATTGCTACAACTGATAAGAATTCCTTCTTTTTTAAGGCTCAAGAGTATAACTTTGTATATGTATGCCACATTTTATTCATTCATTTAACTGTAAATGAACACTTAGGTTGATTCTATACCTTGGCTGTTTTGAAAAATGCTTCAGTGAACATGGAAATACAGACATCTATTTGATAAATTGATTTTATTTCTTTGGTTATACTCTGATCTGAATGTGTCAGCCAGTATTCAAAGGTTGAAACTTTTTTTATAGAGATGGGATCCAACTTTGTTGCTGAAGATGGAGTACAGGGGTCAAGCCATCTTATCACCTCAGTCTCCTGAGTAGCTAGGATTACAGGCATGGGCCACCACACCTGGCTAACTTAAAAAAAAAAAAAACTTTTTGTAAAGGCAGAGCCTTGCTATGCTGCCCAGGGCTGATTTCTCACTCCTGGCTTCAAACACTTCTCCAGGAATCTGCCTTGTTTCTGACCTAAGAGGAAAAGCTTATAGCTTTTTACTGTAGCACATGGTATTAGCTGTAGGCTTGTCATATATGGCCTTTTTTATATCGAGATATTTTCCTTCTATACATAATTTGTTGAGAATTTTTTGTCATGAGAGAATGTTGAATTTTACGAAACACTATTTCTGCATCTATTGAGATTATCACGTAATTTTTATGCTTCATTCTATTAACATGATGTATCACATTTATTCATTTGCGTATGCGGTACTAATCCTTGCATCCTGCAGGCAAATCCTACTTTGTAATATCACGTGATCCTTTCAATGTGCTGTTGATTGCAGTTTGTCAGCATTTTGCTGAAGATCTGGGCATCTACGTTCATCAGGTATATTGGCCTGTACTTTTCTTATAGTGCGCTTGTCTGATGTTTCTATAAAGGTAATGCTAAGCATCAGAACATGAGTTTGGTTGGAAGTGTTCCATCCTCTTCTGTTTTTGGAAGAATTTGAAAAGTATAGCATTAATTCTCCTTTAAATATTTAGTAGATTTTACTGGTGAAGCAAGAAAATCTTGGGGGTTTTTTTGATGAAAGTTTTTTAAATACTGATTCAGTCTCCCTTCTCATTACTGGTATGTTTAGACTTGTGTTTGTTTTCATTCTTGGTAAGTTGTATTTATCTAGGAATTTTTCCATTTCTTTTTAGTTATCTAATTTGTTGACATATAACTATTCACAGCAATCTGTTGATTTTTTTGTATTCCTGTGGTACCAATTGTAATAGCTCTTCATTCATTTATTTGAGCCTCTCTTTTTTTCTTAGTCTAGGTAAAGATTTGTCAATTTTGTTATTTATTTATTATTTTTCTTTATTAAATCATAACTGTGTACATTGATGCATTTATGGGGTTCAGTGTACTGATTTGATATACAATGTGAAATGCTTACATCAAACTGGTTAACACAGCCATCACCTCGCTTACTTATTTGTTGTGGTAAGACAATTGTACTCTTTTCTTAATAGTTTTGAAATGTACCATTGCATTATGCACATTAGGTGAGGTTCCCCACCAAAAGTTTCCCTCCTCCTAGCCTGCCCCCTTCACTCCCCTCTCCTTCCTCTATTGTTTACAGACTATATGTGTCAGGAAAAGCCCTTTACTAGTCAGCCCATCTGGAGAAACTGAGTATTCAAGGGTATCCTGGAGGCTGAATTTGTGGGGACTGACCCAGCATCAGGCTCTACAGAAGTGGGCCTGAACCTGGGACTAATGAGACCAACCTAGTTTTAGGGCTGGACTAGAGCTTGGCTCTGAAGGGACTGGTCTGGAGACTGGACCACAGATGCTGGCCTGGTGCCTGAGGCAATGAAAGCCAGTCTGGTATGTATACTACTTGGGTGGCTCTGTTGTCTAGGTCTGGGGCAGAGTAGGTGCCCACTTTATTCTACCTCTCTTACTAAAGGGTATTCCTCACTACACTGTGTCGCCAAGGCTTTGGGCATGGGTGATGTGAGTAACATGAAACTTCCTACTTTCTTTGATGCTTCTTTTCTATTTCTGTGCTATAGCCTGCTGCTGTAATCTCTCATTTGGATTCCTTAGCTTTTTTAAGGGTATTTTTAAGGGTGAATAGTTGTTCAAATTGTTGTTTTGGCTAGAAAGTTCCGTTCCACCATCATGCACTTATTTTAGTGGTTGATCAAATAATGAAGAAAGTACTTCAGCTTACTTAAAATAATAACAATAGTTAGTATATAAAAATCATTTTATATGCTGAGTGCTCTATACGAATTATGTTATTTAATCCTCACAACAACTCTATTACTTAGGTACGATTACCATTACTTTTATTTTATAGGTTAAAAACAACGAGGGTCAGTAAAATTTTTTCACTTGAATTTGCATAATGGGAAATGGTGCCACCAATTTTTTGACCTAGGTAATTTGGCACCAGACTCAAGGATCTGGCTGTGTTGTCAAAAGGCCTCCCAGATAGTCCCCTAATTAACTAATGAATCTCTATAATTTTAACATAAATGTAATATGGGCTGGTAAGCCCTTTACTTTCTTAATGTTCTCATACTTTCTCCTTTGCCAGCTTGTACTCTTGAGCTAAGTGGGTCTAGTTCTGACCTGTTAACCAGGCACATTTGTTCATCATTTCTAATATTTGGACCTCTAACATTCTGACCCGATATTTTTCTAAAGTTTCTGACTTCACATTAAGTTTACAGAAGAAATTCTTCACTCTTCATGTTGCTGATAAGGTCAGTGTTTAAAGTTTTAAATTCAAATTATTGTGTTGCCTAGATCTTATCTTTAAGATCTAGATCTGTGGTTGACTCAATTATCAGAGGTAGTTCCTACACTAGTGCTATTCAAGGGGTGATCTGTAGACCAGCTGCCTATTTGTGGATTCCTTGTTACCAGTATATGATGAGATAAGGAGTTCGCATTAGAATGCAGATCAACTATATCACAAAGGGCACTAGTTCAGCTAACATGTTTTCACATTAAGACTTTCTCAGTGAAGAAGGCAGTGAATTGATTTACATCCTAATGTCAACTTTTGATTTCATCATGAATGGCACTTTAAGGAGCATGACCTTCCACTGTGACCTGTAGTCAAGTAAGTACTTCATTTAATTGCATCAAATTTAACATACCACAGATGAGACTTAATCAAGCATAGGGATGTCTGCTGGATTTATTCTCTTATTTTCTTTACTAGTGCATTCCCAAACACAGTCAAGTCCCTTCAACAGGCCCAAACCTTCAGTTTGTCCATATAATGCAGCATTTTATATAAGCAACTGAAAAATGACCAAGTACTAGTCCATAAATATTTTGATATGCATATTTAAATTGGTAAAATCTAACAGATATATAAAAGTAGTCTTATCATTTCTTCCTTACTCAGTGGTTAAGTTTAAACCTGAGGATCAAATCTTATCCATTTAGTTTTTAAGACTCTTCTTGAATTCATAGAATGATGTGGCAATTTCCTTTAATTGATCATGATGACAGTTATTCATTTACTCTCTATTTATGCCTATTCACCAAACACCACTGACTGAAGAGTTACAAGTTTCAGTAGTAATTTTGTTAATCAGGAATTAGTTCAAGTATTTATTTTGGTTCTCTGAGTCTGATAGAGCAATTATCAGATTTATTCCAGAAAAGATAAAGAATTATGAAGGTGAATAGCATGTCTCTATTGGTAGAGTTGTTCTCTACCAATCCAGGCAACAAGCTCACTTCAGACCCAGTGCTAAACTTATTCTATCAAAAGTACAGAAACATTGCTGCATGGGGGAGAGTGAGGTGATAACGAGTAAGAGAAAAAGAATTAAAAAACAAAGAATCCCCCAAAACATAGCACTATGTTTAAAGCCTGACCTGTCACAAGAAATGAAAATTCCCTAATAGTAGAAATGATATTATTTGAAGTTTTCAGTACAATAATTTCTCATATTTTTAAGACTTTTGAAACTTTGCATTGTGATAGGACTCTGGCTCTTTTTGCATCAAAATATTAGAGTGGTACAAATGTTTCTGGTTACTTGGATTGCTTTTGTAATGCTATTACAAAGACAGCTTTCACAATACTCATTAAGTAGGCTTTTACTCATCCACTCCTGCCCCCAACCCCACTTGATTTCCACTGAGTTTTACTTCCCTGTGTGCACATCTGTTAGTTCCAGTTTAGTGCAGTCTTTTGACTGAATCAAAATTTTACATAACAAATCCTTTCATTAAAAGGAGTGCAGCAGAGAAAGATGAATTTTCTTGACTTCTTTGGTGCTTAAAAAAGAATGATCTTGAAACCAGACATGTTCTCCACCCCACTGTGTACCATTTGTATTTCACAAATACTTCGCCTTTTCAAAACAATGGTTTAATTCCTTGTTCAAGACTACTGTAATTCTGTAATTAAATATTCAGCAATTGATTAGGTTCACTTTTTTTAAACAAGTGTTTTTTTGTTTTGTTTTGTCTTTTTAGTGAAAGCTTTCACAGAACTCTTGTACACAAAACATGTATTAGTAAAGTCTTCCTAATTAAAGTAGAAACCAAAGTATAGAGGCCTTCTCTACCACTGACCATCAGTTGCAGAGACCACCTAAGGCACAATCTCAGACCTCTAAAATTCCTTGCATCAGTGTTTGATAATCACTGTCAAGGTCTCCAATTTCCGAAGTATCATTCATTTACAAACTATAGTTATTTATCTAGAGTCATTTTCATCCCCATTTTGAAGTGTAGCTAGGAATATGCCATGAAACTGATCACCTTTCTCCATGTTTCCAATGTTTGGGTCCAGTTACCAGGAGTGACCAAAAAGAATGATAAAATATGTATCAACAGTTAAAACATGAAACTACCTAGGACAAGTTCCCCAAGTCTTCCCATTAAGCACTGTCACTTCTCTATTCTGTAATATGCTCCCGCCAGAGTTCAAGTTCTTTTTCACTTAGCAGACAACCTCTGAAAGCAAAACTTAGCTTTTAGTAGTGCATCAGATCAAGCAGTACTACTTACTTATACACGTATGTGTTCCTTAGCTTTGATCCAAAAAGGTGTTCTAAGTGTATCCTACTTACCCAAGCAATTATCCATAGGTTTATCTTCTTCTTTAAAAACAAATAGTTTTTCTTAGAAATTATAATGTTGAAGTTAGTTGTTTCTTTTTATGTACTTTTCTGAAGATATTGATGTTTCCCTGAGTCTCAAAAGGCATGGAAGATGCATGCATAAGTCATCCCTCCCAAACATCTTCTCCACTACATAATAGACTCTATATCAGTCTGAAAAACTTTTGGTATTTGCCAGCTATCATTACATTACATTGATTTATATCCCTAACATTCTAAAGATTTTCCTCTCAAAATACACAAAACTCAGATTTATCTTTGAATTTCTCTTATGACTTATGCCTCATACTTCCGAATGAAATTGTTGTGTAAGTATCTGATGTTTGATTTCTCTTTCATCTTTGGAGAAAACAAAGTGATATGTGTGTGGATTGGGTGAGTAATTGGTAGAGGTGAAGTAATGACATAAATATTACTTCATTTGACACTTCATTCTAGAGTCCTCAAGAAGTTGTACTGAGTTTGTTTTTTTCCAAAAATTATGATAAGCTACAAATGTCTAAGATTGAAATTATGGCTTGTCTTTGTTTGGAATTACTGAGAGCACTTAGAACAGTGCTCTTTTATAGTACTTTTGCAAGTAAATCAAATTAAATTGGAGGGTTAAATTAAGCCACAGGGCATTCCTACATTGGTCTTACCTGTAAGAATCCTTTTGTAATTCACTAAGGGTAACCTTGACATCTGGTTTAGTGTATGGGCTAATAATTGAAAGACCAAAAGGACATATAGAAAGCCACCACTCCCTATACACTTTTTCATTTCTTTGCTGGACTACTGCCCTTAGAACTTAGAAAGGGTAATTTGGAGCCTTTAGATAGTAAGTTTAGGAAGAAGCAAGGAAAGACATTGCAAATATAAGGATATGAAGTGAGTTGCTGCCTAATAAGGGTGCTCAATCTTCCAGTGGTCTTCTGGTCGCAAAATACTCTCTCACCTTTCACAGGATTATTTTTAAACCACATTTTATAGTGCTATGTATAACTCTGTCAAAGAAAGATTGAAGTATACTTCCTTTAAAAATGCAAATACAATTTAATTGTACCACTAGCTAATATCAAGTTTACTTGATCCATTGATAGGAGTGAAGAGTAGATCATTGATAGGAGTGAGTAGTAGTTATGATCCATTGATAGGAGTGAGTAGTAGTTATGAAGTAGATCATTTTTAAATATGTTTATGATATGTAAGGACATCAAATAAAATTCTTTATGAATATCTCTCTAAGTTTTTCTAGGTTAAGAAATTACAAAAGGCCAAAATGGTGCCATAGAAGCAAGGTTGCTTTAGTCCCTCTCCCACCAGCAAACCAAAAACATATGCAAAGCTTAGATTATAAATATATCTCAAAAATAAAATATAAAAAGGAGATAGTTCCTGAGGCCACAGAGATATGAAAAAACTCGGAGAACATATGAAGAGAATCAGACTCCGATATTCACAGATCTATCCTCCCAAACTGCCCAGCACCAAATACATACAAAAGTTCCCTTAATTAATGGTTTCTTCACTAGAAAAAGTGAAACAATGTGGATGACTAGATTCCTCACCATCTTGGGCCACCTAGCAGAAGACATGTTCCCACCTTAACCCATGGGAAGCATCAGGGAAATGTCTGAAGGGAAAAATATTTATGAGAACAGCAAAAGACAAAAGAGGAAGATAGGATTACCAACTTTAGCCCTGGAAACTCTGTTACTCCTCCCAAAGAGACATTAAATCAGAGTGGCTATTCAACAGCATTGTGATGTAGGAGGTTTATCCCACAAGTGCCCTGGGCATGAAATTAGCCAGCTTTACCATATTACTGAGATATCTCCTTTTGAGCTTCCCTGTTGCAGGATGGGAAGTATAATTTCTTACAAAAACCTAGGCAAATCTGGGATTCAGATGCCATCTAGTGCTGATTAAGAGGCAGCAAATTAGCAGTAAAAGAAAGAAAGAAAATCAACAGGCAAATGTTTTAAAATCTTTTAGCAAACACATCTTATAAAAACCAAAAGAAACCAGACATAGAAGACTGGAATAAATAACCAGTCCTTCAACGCAAAGACATACATGTACATCCACAAGAAACAATAGAAAACAAAGAAATGACTTCCTCAAATGGACAAAGCAAGGAACCAGTGACAGAGTCTAACAAGATGGTGCTATGTAAACTCTCTGAAAAAGAATTCAGAAGACAAGTTTTATAGAAATTCACTGATATCCAAGATAACATAGGAAAATAAGTCAGGAATTTATCAGAGAAATTGAACAAAGAGATTGAAATAAGTTCTTAAAATCCCAGTAATATCAGGGTGGAAATACATTTGCTGAACTGATGAATTCATGAGAGACTCTCAAGAGCAGAATGGACCAAGCAGAGGAAAGAATCAGTGAACTTGAAGACATATGTGTAATTGAAAATGCACAGAGGAGAAAAAAGAAACAGTAATGAAAAGGAATGCAGATCATTGATAAGATATAGGAAATTACTTCTAAAGATCGAATCTAAGACTTACTAGAATTTAAGAGGCAATTGAGCATGAACAAGAGGTAGAAAATATATTCAAAGAAATAATAACCGAATACCTTCTAAAACTTGAGAAAGAGATATATATCCAGGTACGGGAAGGTCAGAGGATACAAAAGAGATTTGTCCCAAATAAGTCTGCCCCAAGGCACATAATAATCACACTGTCAAAGGTCAAGAAAAAAGAGAAGATCCAAAAAACAACAAGAGAAAGAAGAAAATAACCTATGAAGAAGCTTCAATTTGTCTGGCAATAGACTTCTCAGTGGAAACCATCCAGGCAAGGAGAGAGTGGGACAACATTTTCAAAGTGCTAAAAGAAAAAACTACCATCCAAGAATGCCATATTCAGAAAACCTCTCAAAATATGAAGAACAAATAAAATCTTTCGCAGACAAACAAAAGCTGACAAAATCGCCATGACCAGATCCATCTTACGGGAACTGCTAAAAGAATCTTCAACTTGAAAGAAAAAACATGCAATTAAGAAAACAATTATGATAAAATTAAGTACATGGACAAACACGGAGTAGGCTAGTACTGCAATAGTGGTGTACAATTTACTCAGAACTCTAACATGAGGCCCCAAAGACAAATCTATCAAAAACAACAATAGCTAAAACAACCTGTTAAAAGATAGACAATATAAAATATATAAATTAAGATACTCTAAGTCAAATGTGAAAGAGATGAAACAAAAATGTAAACAGGTTTTGTAAAATTTTTTTCTTTGTTTTAATTCCTTTGTCATCTGAGATAAAATATCTCTTTACAACTTGTTATATCTATAAAATTTTTATAAGCCTTATAGTAACCACAAAGTAAAGCCTATGATATATTCACTAAAAATAAAAAGCAACAAATGAAAACATACTACCAGAGAAAATTACTTAACCACAAAGGAAAACAGAAAGAAGGAAATAAAGGAAGACAGGAGTTAAAAAGGATTCTGAAAGCAAACAATAAAATTACAGTAGTAAATTCTTATTTATCCATAATAACATTGATGGCTCGGCGCCTGTGGCTCAACGGGCTAAGGCACCAGTCACATACACCTGAGCTGGCGGGTTCAAATCCAGCCCGGGCCCACCAAACAATAATGTCGGCTGCAATCAAACAATGGCCGGGCGTTGTGGCAGGCGCCTGTAGTCCCAGCTACTTGGGAGGCAGAGGCAAGAGACTCGCTTGAGCCCAGGAATTGGGGGTTGCTGTGAGCTGTGATGCCACGGCACTCTATCCAGGGTGACAGCTTGAGGCTCTGTCTCAAAAAAAAATAATAATAATAACATTTAATGTAAATTTGCTCATTTCTTCAATGAAAAGGCACAAAGTGGTTGAATGGATAAAGAAACAAGACACCATTACGAGTCCTACAAGATGCCTATTTCTCCTGTAAAGACACATGTAGTTTGAAAGAGAATGGGACAGAAAAAATATTCCATGGAACTGGAAATGAGAAAACAGCATATGCAACTATACTTATGTCAGATAAATGCAAATCAACGACTGTAAAATTGACTAAGAAGGTCACTATATAATCATAAAGGAACCAATTCAGCAAGAGAATATAACACTTATGAATATTTATGCCCCCGACACCAGACCTTCCAAGAATATAAAGCAAATAATTATAGATGTAAAGGGAGAGATAGATTGCTATATAGTAGTGGTAGGGAACATCAACACCCCATTCACAATAGTGGACAGATTATCCAAACAGAAAATCAACAAGGAAATATCAGAGTCAAACCACACACTAAACCAAATAAGCCTAACTGATATTTACAGAACACTTTATCCAATTGCTGCAGAATCAATATTTTTTTCATCATCACATGGACCATTCTTCAGAATAGACCATATCTTGGTCTTCAAAGCAAGTCTGAACAGATTCAAAAAAGAAAAAATATACATCAAATATCTTTTTCTGGCCACAGTGGAATAAAACTATAAGTCAAAACCAAGGTGAACCTTGAAAACTACACAAACACATGGAAATTGAACTATGGGCTTCTAAATGACCAAGGAAAGAAAACAACCAAGATGGAAAGTAAAAAAATTATTTAAAATAAATGAAAATAGAAATAAACATTCCAGAATTTGTGAGATACAATAAAAGTAGTACAAACAAGGAAATTTATAGCAATAAACACCCATATCAAAAAGTAGAGAGACTTCAAATTCACAACCTAACAATGCATCTCAAGAAACAAAAAAAGCAGGAAAAAAAATCAAACTACTGATTAGTAGAAAGAAAGAAATAACACAAGCCAAAGAAGCAATAAATGAAATTGAGATGAAATAAACAATAAAAGGAAAATTTGGTTTCTTGAAAAGGCAAAGAAAATCAACAAACCTTTAGCTAGACTAATTGAGCAATAAAAAAAAAGAAGAAACAAATAAATAAAATCAGAAACAAAAAAGGAGTCAAGTGAGAACAAGAGAACAAGACAGTAGTATTATGGAACATTATGCACAACTATTAGCAAAAAAATCATAAAACCTAGGAGAATTGGACAAATTCCTGTCAACCTATCAAGACTGAGCCATGAAGAAATAAAAAACCTCAACAAATCAATGAGTAATGAGATTGAAGCTGTAATAGAAAGTCTCCCTTCAAATAAAAGTCCAAGACCTGATGAATTCTAACAAACATTTAGATATAGCAAGCCTATTTGAACTATTCAAAGAAATTAAAGAGGAAGGAACTACTTCCAAACCCATTTTATGAGGCAAACCATAAAATATTGATAAAAAGAACTTGAAGATCATACAAAAAAGCAAAAGATATTTCATGCTCATGGTTTGGAAAAATAATATTTTTAAAATGATAATACCATTCAAACAACTTACAGACTCAATGAAATGCCTGTTAAAATATCAACGACATTCTTCACAGATATATAAAAATATCCTAAAATTGATATGAAAACACAAAGACCCTAAATAGGCAAATAATCCTGAGCAAAATATTAATAAAAGAAAGCTCAAGGCATTATTCTACCTGACTTCAAAATATATTAAGAAACTATAGTAACTGAATCATCATGGTTCTGGCATAAAGACATACAAATAGACCAATGGAGCAAAATTGCAAATGAAGATATAAATCCATGAATTTATAGCCAGCTCATTCTCACAAAAAGCATGAAAAACATATAATAGAAAAGTTTCTTCAATAAATGATGCTGAGAAAAGAGGATAACAACAGAAAGAGAAACAAACCTACAACCATATCTCTAAGTATACCCAAAAAATGAAGGTTAAAAAAGATTTTTCTTAAATCTAGGGTCTGAAATTATAAAACCACTAGAAGAAAACATCAGGGAAATTAGGAAATTAGTCTGAGCCAAATGTTTTTCAGTAAGACCTCAAAAGTATAGGCAACCAAAGCAAAAATAGACAAATAGGATTGCATCAAGTTAAAAAAGTCTCTCTGTACAGCAAAGGAAACATTCAAGAAAGTAAAGAGACAACCAACTGAGTGGGAGAATACAAGGTAAGACAGTTAAGTTCATGAACTCATCCTAGAAAAAGTGCTGCCTACCTCATTGCTGAATGGGCACCTTTAAAGTACTCCCCTTGGGGGGCTACACTTGACACCGGTGCCTAATCTACCCTACAAATCACTTTTTCTAGAATGAGTTCACAAACTTAACTGTCTGATCTCATACAATGACAACACTGATGGCCATTCCAGAAAAAGAGTTCCAAAATTGCTTTGAAAACAGGAAAAAAAGATCATCTTTTTATTTATTCATTCATTCATTTATTTATTAGTTTATTAAATCATGAAGAGGTAGATCATGTATATGCATTTAGTGATCATCTTAATAGGCTCAGAAGAGGCCAAGTGCAGTGGGTCACACCTGCAATCCTAGCACTCTGAGAGGCCAAAGAGGAGGATTACATGAGCTCAGGAGTTGGAAAGCAGCTTGAACAAGAGTGAATGAAATCTTGTCTCTACTAAAAATAGAAAAATTAGCCAGGAGAGGTGGGGCACTCCTGTTGTCCCAGCTACTTGGGAGGCTGTAGTAGGAGGATCACGTGAGCCCAGGAATGTGAGGTTGCAGTGAGTTATGGTCATACCACTGTGCTCCATCCCAAGCAGTAAGACTAGACTGTCTCAAGGAAAGGAAAGAAAGAGAAAAAGAACAAAAACAAAAAGAAAAGATAAAAAAAAAAGTAAAGAAAAAGAAAAAAAAATAGTCTGGTATGGTGGCACTTGCCTATAAGTTCAAACTACCTAGGAAGCTGAGGCAGGAGAATCATGAACCCATGCTTTTGAGGTTGCATTGATCTATGATGATACCAGAACACTCTATCCAGGGTGAAGGAGTGAGACTCTGTCTCAAAAATTAAAAAAGAAAAAATAGATTTAGAAGAAAATGCAATATTCATTTCTGATTCTACAAACAACATAAAACAAAACAAACTCTTACTAAAATAGCAGTAGACGCAAACTTTACAACCGGTTATAGAGGTATGGTAGTTGAGACTAACTCCCAAGTTTAATCCTTGGATAAATTATTATATCAGTGCAATTATTTTAAAAAATGGGGACAGTATTGTTGAAAATCTATAACCTGGCATTCAGTGACAAATAGTTCTTCAACATCAGGGTCCTTTGGGAATAAACTGGCAGCTGTCCAAGTCAGCCTGGGTTTCTCTATGAAACTCGGTGACATGAAAGTGAAAATAATTAGCATCAACTCTATCCTGAGTCCAAGAGACCATGAAGCATTTACAGAGCCTATTGGAATGTTTTAACTTTTTAAATCCTATTAAGGGCTGTCTTGTCTGTCTCTCTTCCAGAATAAACCCAGGGTTCCAAAATGTGTTAAAAATCCATGAGAGAAGAAAATATGGACTTTTCCAGGCTACACAAAACTCGAATGGGCTGAGAGCTACAAAAATTATAGATGCAGAGGGAAGAGGATTCTATTACAGGGTTTTCATCCCAATACCCAAATCAATTCTTCATACTCACTGTTACCTGAAGCTAAAGTTGGTTTCTCCTCAAGGCATGTTCTTCCTGAAGAATCTAGCGAGCTCTTGTAGTTCAAAAACCTACTGGTAGTGAATGAAACTAGTTAACATTCCTTAGAGCCTTCATAGTCCTTCCAACTCCTCTTATGAGTCTCTTCCTGCTCTGGCTCTGAAATTCCACGCTGTCTACCCCCATCACTCCTCCTCAGAAGTCTCTTCTCTTCTCCCCGCTGCCAACTTTGACAGTGAGAAGCCGGCATTGAATGCGTCATTTATAACCATAATAGACAAAGGTAGATTTCAGAAGTCTACAGACAAAGGCGATGAGGAGAATGCAGGACATTAGATTCCATATAAAAGAGCATCTTTATTGATAATCATCAACTGTGAGCAGTTGATTCAACCCTGTCCACAGAAGAAATTTAAGGCATTTTATTGCCAAAAAGAAAATAGACCTCTGAATGGAGGCTCCTTGCCATCCCTCATTTCCTATCTCTTCCTCCTTCTAGAATCAAGTTCCTTCTGTACGAGAGATATTATACTACATTCTAGGTGATTGCAATGGCAAATATAGTATCCCCTGAAGAACTTGAGGACTAAACAGAGGCAGACAGATCTAGTGTCACCTGCAGGCAGTCAGCACTCACTGATTCAATGATTGACAGAAAGACTAGCAATAGCTTGGGAATGGGAACAAGGGGCAAGGAAGATAGTCAGAAGAATTGCTAAGGGGCATGAGGAAAGTTCTGGAGGTGATGAATAAATACGTTCATTGTCTTGATTGTTGCAATGTTTTCAAGGGTATATACTGGTATCAAAACACTTCAAAATGTGTAGTTCAAATATGCACAGTTTATTGTATATAAGTAAAACCTCAGTAAAGCTGTTAAATTAGTGTACTCCAGGAGGCCAGGTGAGAGAATCACTTGATGTTAGGGGTTTGAGACCATCCTGAGCACACATAAGACCCTATCTCTACTAAAAATAAACAAATAAAATAAAATTTAGCCAGGTTTTTTGCCAGATGTGGCAGTGTGTGCCTACAGTCCCATCTACTTGGGAGGCTAAGGCAGGAAAAACACCTGAGACCAGGAGTTTGAGGCTACAGTAACCTATGACGATGCCACTGTACTCTAGCCCAGGTGACAAAGCAAGTCTCTGTCTCAAAAACAAAACAAACAAAAAATATATAAATATTTTATACACACACAGAGAGTGCCAAAATATATACACGTTTTAAGAAAGGAAAAACTCTATTAAAACTGTAATACTCAATATATACCGATAATAAAAGGTAAATACAAGTCATGTTTGACTACCTCTTGAGGTTGCAGAAGTCAAACATGACTTGAATATTACACTTTTAATATAATAAAATACTTGTCTGTTTTAAATTGCACACAAACTTTGCATATAACCTGCATATACATTGTACAATGTGGACACAGAGGAGAGAATTTTTTTTCCTGCAGAGAATGAGATAATCTGGAGAAGCCTCATAAACAGATATTGCTAAGCCCTATCACAGCCCGCTGTAGCAGAAGGTCCTAACAGGAACCAGATAACACATTCATATCGTGTAATACATGAGAAGAGATTAAGAAAAGAACTCTACATATGGATCTGAGAAAGATGTGATATAACATGAGGAACAGTGCAGTCCCTGATGACTAATAAATAGTACAGCCCCAGAGTATAAGTGGAAAGGAAAAGTGGGAGAAGGTGCCCCGCAAAGACGGACACATGATGAAGAGCTGACACCTTATGACAAACTTCCAACCTGCATGGACCTTTCAGGGAAGAAGCAGACCAAGGAAATCCCTAACTGCCCCCCTCCCTTCCTCCCATCCCAAGCTGCTGTTCCCCACTAGTCAACTCCAACTAACAGCTGAAGAACCAGCCTCCACAGCCTCAGAACAGCATGGAAAATTAATCTGGAAAAAAAAAATAGAGGATACTCAGCATACTTCCCATTCTAGCCTACTTTTCCCTTTTCTGGTCTAAGAGCAAAGAGTAAAAAATTAAAACTAACCCAAAGACGTGATTTTCCTCTGGATAGCAATGATCACTTAAGACTTGACTTCACCCTGTAAGGCTTTGCTTTCCCATGGATTGGAAATTGGGATTGCTGGGATTGCTTTCCCAGTTCCTACATTCAGAAAAACGTAATGAAAGGCGTGAGTTTGACAAGCAGTGCCTGATGCCAGGAGTTGACAAACTGTGGCTTGTGGGCCACATCTGTCTCACCAACTGTTTTTATACCACCTGCAAGGTAAGAATGGTTTTTACACTTTTAAATGGTTGAAGAAATGTCAAAAGCAGAACAATATTTTGTGATGTGATAATTGCATGAAGTCCAAATTTTGGTATCCATGTATTAATTTTCCTGGAACTAGGCCTGCCATCCATTTAAATGCCATATATGGCTGCTTTCACACTACGGTGGCGAAGTTGACAGTTTTCCACAAAACCTAACTTCTTTACTCCCTGCCCTTTACAGAAAAAGTTGGCTGGCTCCTGCCTGATGCTAAAGAATCTGGAGATCTAGAGGAAGATTGCCCCAGAGCCAGGCTCCGGCTTCAGCACTACTTCGATGTGTCATCCTGACATGTAATTCCATTTCTAGGAACCTCAGTTTTCTCAAGACAAAAAGTGGATAGTAATTAATGTCTACAATAGAGAGTCACTATTGAGAATTCAATCACAGAACAAAAGCAAAGAACCGAAGACAGGGACTAACACACCCTGAAAATTATTTATGTCTCTAAATGAAAAGTAGGTAAAACTACCATGCAGCATCAAGCACTACAAGTTCTTCCTGTCTTTCTCTTTATATATCCTTTTCACTCAACCATTTACTAAATGTGTGTTTATCTTCTCATTGTTTCAACTGGCATCAAAGAAGATTTACTTCTTACTTCTTATCTAACGCTCATCTCCTGGCTGCAGATATAGGATCCTATCCCTTTCCAATCTGCTTAGACTATAATTCTTAATCTGTGGGGTGCTTACAATGCATCTGAGTATTAAAGTAGAGATACGCAGACCCACAGAGGAACTGGCATTTTAAAACTTTTACCACCAAACTCTTTACATGTCCAAATTGTAACACATCTGAAGCTATCTGTGTAACTAATTGTATGATTTCTATATTTGCCATTTTATATATCACCTCTCATTTTCCATCTATTTCTTTCCTTTTTGTTGCTTTTGTTAACTCCATGTCATCTTTTCTTCATTAAACAGAATCACCTTTCCTCAGTTTCCTGCCACAGAATGTCTCATTTTCGGTGAACTCAGCCAGTCCTAGAAAGAACCATCTTTAGGGGACTTCACAGTGGGAGTCTAACAGGTTAACATGCTTTAACCACAGGCCCAGGGGTTATAGTCAGTGTTTGAAGACATGGCTTCCAGCTCTGGGCTTTGATACAGTTCAAGAAGCAAAACCCACTTTCCCTCCTGGAACTGGAAGAGAGAAGAGCTAGACAGAAAGAATGCATACAGAAAAAGAAGAAAAAAATCTTTATTACCAATAAGATTGACTGTGGACAATGTAGCTATGTCAGCACCCAAGCAGATTTGCAATACTGAGAGGCCGAGTTAGAAAGATTTGCACACCTAGTAACAGGCCTTGCTGAAGAACATCAGAAATGGGGAAGAACTCTTCCTGACAGCTATGAATCCATTCACAGAAAGGAAGATTCTCTATCTAATTTTAATGTGGAAATAGCAACAAAGTGGAGTAAAATCTATAATGAAACTTGGTAACAGTGAGCCATGGGAGGAAAATTCTGCCTGAAGTTTGGGAAGCAATATTGCAAATTCTTAGGGAATAAACATGCTACAGAAACATGTTAAAGGGATGTGCCTTCTGACAGTAGGGGCAATCTAGAATGGCCTGGGTAGGGGGATGAATCCTAACAAGTAATCATTTTAAAATGCTCTAAATTTGTAAGGATGAAGGCAACTGAAGAAATCTTCTAAAAGGGACTAGACAAACCATGGAATGTGGGGCATATGACTAAGAGGAAGCCAAAAGATTAGTATGAATTTGTAAGAGTAGTGTCAGGAGGATTAAGGTCCTTGCTCAGTGAGATACGGCTCAAAAATGCCAGACAATGCAAGTAACTTTAAAGAGATATTCAAAACAAAAAGAAAGAGAAATAGTCACAGGAAAGATGACGTCATGTTCACAAACGACAAAGAAAGGCAACTGATGTAACATTACTCACGAAAGTCATTCTGTCTCTCCAGGAGACAGTTTTCTGCTTCCTCAATGGATGAAAAGTTTTTATCCAACTTAATCTTTTTTTCTGGTATTCATAAAGGAGAATAATCTTCAACCTAGGAAGGAGAGTATATATCCCCAAAAGCTTTAATTATAATCATAACATATGGGCGGTGCCTGTGGCTCAGGGAGTAGGGCTCCCATCCCATATACCAAGGGTAGTGTGTTCGAACCCTGCCCCAGCCAAACTGCAACAACAACAAAAAATAATAATCATCATCATAGCATAGTGAGAGAAAAGTAGGTTGGATGAACAAACAGAACAGTAACCATAGGAATGCTGAAAAATGAAGTATGCCATAGTAACTTAATTTCTGCTGATAGGTTAATAAGGATATGTCACTGGCATAAAGCTTCTTCATTTCAGGGAAATATGTGATTAATCATCCTCCAATGATATAATCCTGTAAAAACAATATTTGGACAATGAGGAAGAATATGATTGTGGAATTAAAATGGAATGTTACTAACAGTGTGCTGTTTTATCATTCTTGCTGGTTAATATTCTAAGCATTGCTAAATCTATCTGGGCCTGTTTTATAATTCTTTTAAAAAATTAAGTAGTTGGATATTTAATCTGAGCTGATTTTCTACTCTAAAATTTAAATACTCTACAGTTCTAAGAATTTTATCTCAGCACATGAGGAGACTTTAGTAGACTGCAACAAGACCTTGTTCTGGTTTTGCACAGTTAAAACGTTGCATAAGAGAATTGGGTAGGGATGTTGAAGACCTAGTTATGGAATTTACAGATAACACAAAAATGGATTGGGTGATGAAAATGGTATGCTGAAGAATCAAGAGCTTAAAAACATCTCAAGGGTTTGAAGTCTACAGTTACTTTAGTACTAGAATGAAGATTAAAAATACTTAATTTGGCAACAGTTTATGTATGGGAAAAAGCAATGGTAATGTCAAATTTAGTACAAGCCAATAGTGTCATATGAATGGGGGATGGGGGGCGAGAGAAAGAGAGTACGTGAGCACACACTGCATTGTCATTATGCATCAAGAGCCTTAAGAAAATCACACCTTTTAATCACAAACTGATGCTTCTAATAGTTCATTCTAAGGAATCAATGAAAATATGCTCCTAAGCATCAGCTGCAAAACAATTATTGCTAAAATATTTATCATCACTTAAAATTGAAAAAATAAATATTCAACAATAAGTTGAGCATATGTTTGAATAAATTGTGACAACTCTTAACAACAGATTTCAATAAAACAAAAGACATTTATATATATGTATATATATACACACATATATATTCATGTGGAAAGATGGTCATGATATATTGCTGAAAGGAGAAACCCACAAGCTTATAACACAGAGTGTATCTATTATAAACTCTTTCTTTGAAAAATAAAAGCGTATATGTAACAAGTTGTCTCAGAATTCCACGTGTATGCATATGGAACATTTTTTCAGGTATGCTCTGACTCTGTCCTACTCATTTGTGTTTTTACTAGTATATCACAAGACAGTGGTTGCTGTAGATAGCTGTTGGGTTTAAGCAATCCAGCGTTCATTTCCCATTTTCTTTTCTTTTTTTTTTTTAAACAAGTGAACAGTTTATTAAAAATTAAACAAAGGTATGATGTGATACAGTACAAGCAAGACACTCAAGATAGGTATAATAGTACTACTCACACAAAAACTTAAATTTCACCTCAAAAAAAATCACAAGACAAAAGAGAAAGCAATTTCACTGTTATAAGATA
>CAUYRH010035987.1:0-16156 GCA_963574655.1 Perodicticus potto
TGTGGTGGGTGCCTGTAGTCCCAGCTACTTGGGAGGCGGAGACAAGAGACTCGCTTGAGCCCAGGCATTGGAGGTTGCTGTGAGCTGTGATGCCATGGCACTCTATCCAGGGTGACAGCTTGAGGCTCTGTCTCAAAAAAATAAATAAATAAATAAATAAATAAATAAATAAAATTTACCAATGTGGTGTTTCTTCCTACTCCTCCATCCCTGCAACATGCCAGAAAGGCTAAATCAAACTGCGTGATAAAGAGCACATAAGGGAGGGAGAAAGACTGGGCTGGTTATGGGAAAACCTTGAGGAGATGAGGTATTAAGGAGTGAGAGTCTCAGACTATTGAGGTTTATAGGCAACATAGAAGTGTTGCTACAGGTCATAAAGTCGTTTGGGAGATGACGCTCTGGAGAACCTCCTCATTCTTTTTGGTTTCTAGACTGAACCTTATTTGCAAATCGTGACTCCATGCACACACTGGGTCATGTGAGCCCTGCATTATCCAGGAAGATCAGATGATGCATTCAGTAATGCAGTCTCCCTTGCCAGCATGAACTTGGTCTGTGTCGTTCCAGGATTACGGTTTGGAGAGAGCCTCTTCTTAGTACCCTTTATCCACTAGGCCCTAAGGGAGCCACTGAAGTTACCCCCCCTAACGAAAAGGCAGCTCAGTTCATTATTTATTTATCTATTTATTTTTGAGACAGAGTCTTACTTTGTTGCCCTCAGTACATTGGTGTGGTGTTACAGTTCACATCAACCTCCAACTGTAGGACTCAAGCAATTCTCTTGCTTCAGCCTTCTGAGTAGCCAGGACTATAGCTGCCCGCCACAATGCCTAACTAGTTTTTAGAGACAGGGTCTTACTCTTGCTCAGGCTAGTCTGAGAATTCCTGAGCTCAAGCAATCCACCCGCTTTGGCCTCCCAGGGTGTTTGGATTACAGGCATGAGCTACCATGGCTGGCCCTGGCAGCTCAGTTTAAATTACCAGCCATCTCGGGAGTAGAGTGTGTTCCCTTGCCCAGCTTAGCATTGCTATCTTGCTGTAAGCAGAGTCTTTGGACTGTGGAAATGAGAAAGGTCTCACTTAGGGGACAGGGATCCAAGATAGCCTTCCAAGGAAGAAATCCCCCCAAAAGGACACTAGTTACCATCCCCAAATCTTACTTCCATTCCTGTGACCAGGTTCACCTCTCACACTACTATTCCCCCTGCTTCTTATCTGAGGATGCTGTGGCTCTTTCACAATGCTCTGTGACCACTCCCTTTCTCCAATTTCTTAGACCAATAGCCCTTTCCTCCCAAATCATCTTGGAGGCCCACACCCCTACAAGGGAATAGTTGACCTGGTTGTCTACCCTATTCTTGAGTATTCAAAGATCAAACTTCAGAAATCTATCCTCCCCTTCCTTGAGTCCACAGACCATCTTCTTTTTTTTTTTTTTTTTTGAGACAGAGCCTCAAGCTGTCACCCTGGATAGAGAGCTGTGGCATCATAGCTCACAGCAACTTCCAATTCCTGGGCTCAAGCGAGTCTCCTGCCTCTGCCTCCCAAGTAGCTGGGACTACAGGCGCCCGCCACAACGCCAGGCCATTTTTTGGTTGCAGCCGTCATTGTTGTTTGGTGGGCCCGGGCTGGATTCGAACCCGCCAGCTCAGGTGTACATGGCTGGCGCCTTAGCCTGTTGAGCCACAGGCACTGAGCCAACACAGACTATCTTCTTGCCCACTTACCAAGGGCCAGGGGTGACATCTGCTATAGTCTTACTCTGTTCCAGGTATGCCAGTCCCTCTGGCCTCACATAAGACCTGGTCAGTGTTCCCCCGGGGCATGGAGGAGGGCAGAGGAATCCCTCGACACCTGGATCCCTAGACTACAGTTCCACAGAGAGTATTCTGGGGAAAGATCCCACTGTGCACAGGTTCAGGATCACAAAAGCTGTACATTATCATTTTTTTTTTGAGACAGAGTCTCACTATGTCACCCTTGGTAGAATGCCGTGGTGTCAGGACTCACAGCAATCTCAAACTCTTGGGCTTAAGCTCTTCTCTTGCTTCAGTCTCCGAAGTAGCTGGGACGACAGGCACCCGCCACAATGCCTGGCTGTTTTTTGTTGCAGTTGCAATTGTTGTTTAGCTGCCCCAGGCCAGGTACAAACCTGCCACCCTTGGTGTATGTGGCTGATGCCCTAACCGCTGTGCTACGGGCACTGAGCCTAGAGCAGTGATTTTCAATGGGTGTCTTGTGAGAGGATCTTAGGTGTGCCTTGAAAATTTTAAATATCATTGATTTAAATTATTCTGGAAAGACACTCAAAGCACAGCATTTTTTTACTCTTTTCTTCTTCTTTTTTTTCTTTTAGAGAGAGAGTCTCATTTTGTTGCCCTCAGTAGAGTGCTGTGGTGTCACAGCTCACAGCAACCTCTAGCTCTTGGGCTTACGCAATTCTCTTGCCTCAGCCTCCCAAGTAGCTGGGACTACAGGCATCTGCCACAAGGCCTGGCTATTTTTTTGTTGCAGTTTGGCCGGGGCTGGGTTTGAACCCACCACCCTCGGTATATGGGGCCGGCGCCCTACTCACTGAGCCACACTCACTGCCCTTACTCCTTTTTTTTTTTTTGATCATAATTTAAGTGTGCTATAGAAGTTTAGTTATAGGTTCAAGTGTGCCAGGAGAGAAAAAAGTTTGGAAAACCCTATTCTAGAGCCTGAGAGGCCTCTATCCTCTGCCTTCATTCTCATCCATTCCTGTCTTGGCTTGTTTCTGCCCTTATGAAGACTGAGACTAAAACAGGGGCTGGGTAAGAAAAGACTGTGTCTCCCAAACGAGAGCCTGAGGCCCAGGGACATCCCATCCTCTCTTGTATCTCCCAGTAACTAGACCCAAAGGGTTCTCTTTGCCCCATTGTGCCCTGTCAGTGGCTGCAGAGATCCTGTATCACCTTAGTGACACATTACAAGTATACAGCATGGACACGGAAGAAGAGAGATAGACACACAGCAAAAACCACGAAGAAATTCAGAGAGTGAAGAAGCATAGAAATACACTCAGAAAAAGAGACAAATAGAAAGAGGGGGATAGATCTAGAGATAGAAGAGAAGTTAAGATAGCCAAGGAGAAAGAGAGAAGGAAAGACAACCCAAGGGCTACAAGCCCCCATTCACCCCAGATCATTGAGCCAAAGAAAGGCAGTGGAGTTTGGGGGAGAAAGCAGGGTCCTCCTCTCCTGATCCTCTGGCTCTGGTGCCATTAACTTGAAGTCAATGAACTTGGATGAAAACAAATACTATTCTCACTCAACTCTAGCTGAAACTTAACATTCCCTGCAATTATGACAATAGCAACAAGCCAGTCAAGTTAGCCATAACTGTGGCTTTTTCACCAATAGAAATCACATATATGTTCATATCTTACTAAAGTATTATAGATCTTTTGAAATATCATTTATGCTCACTGCTGCTTCAAAATTATGGGAGGTATCAACCCTATCACTAGATCTTATTTAAAGCATTAATAAAGAAGCACATATACTGCTAGTTCACATTAAAAATAGTTTTATAACTGTATTACAATGTAATTGGCTTCCTTTGCAATCCTATATATTTTATTTTATGCATTGTAAAACATTATTCTGAGATAGGGCCATAATATTTCCCCAGATTGCCAAAAGGGAACACGATACAGAAAAAGGTTCAGAACTCTTATACTTAACCCCTGACCAGGACTCCCAGAACACATGCCTGCAAGTTTCCTGCGCCCTGTACTATCTGTTCCTATTCCCCTTCTCTTGATGAGTTAGTCTGAGTCCTCCAAGAAGAAGATGTCAAAGTAGGATGGAAAGTGCAAGGATTTGATTAGGGGAAAGACCTGCCTAGAGGAATAGAACCTGGGGCTGGGAGAGCTATGAAAGAGAGGAAGAAACAAAAGTTGAGAGGGAGCATCCTAGACCACCATGTAGGCAAGGGAAAGTGTGGCAAGGCCCTCATTGCTGCCAGACCATTGGGAAATTTTTGAAGCAAAGTCAGCTGTCAGAAGAGTCCCCTATCTCCCAGGAATGAGTGGGCCTGCCTTAGCATCTTTGCTGAGCTCTGTCATCTGCTGGGAGCAGCCCAGTGGGAAGCTGGCCTTAGAGCAGGAGCTGATGGGTTTCAGAGAGAAGCAGCTGGGGCTCTTAGCTAATTTCACTTCTTGTAGTTAAAGGCCTTGAGGAGATTTGTCATGGCCATCCACAAAAAGGGACCTGAGTTACAGGGGTCCTGTCCAGGGCTGAACGTGAGCTTGGTATTTAAGATGTAGGCTTGGAGAGTTGGCTATTTTCTAGGTGCAGTGCCTTGAGCAAGTTATTTAATGTTCCCGCTCTTCTTATCTGTCAAATAGAATTGGTAAAATTTCCTATTTATAGGGGTATTTGTAAGGATTAATTGAAGTCTGCAAAGCGATGTTTGCATAGGGCCTGCGGCACGGTCAGCTCTCAATAATTGGTGGCCATCATTATGGCCATTTTAATCATTAATTATTGTTATTATCATTCTCTTTTTCAAAGGGAAGGCCCTGGGACAGTGGGACTCCAGGAGGCTGAAAATGACAGCTGGAAGAGGTGGGGACCACTTCCCCACACTCCCCTCATCTTCCCCACAGGCAGGGGTCTTCCCCTAGCTACTGACAGCTCCTGTATCTGCTGACTCACAGCCAACTTCCTCTCATACAAACAGAAAAACACAGCCGGCCAGCGCCCCCTCCACCCCCATCGCCACACACAGCTAACACTGGCCCTGCTCTGGGGGAAGTGCTCAGGCTCTGGAGGACAGGCTCCAGGTCCAGAGATCCCCCAAGAAGGGGGAGGGGAAAGGAGCCATTTCTTCTCAGGCCTCCCACCTACCTCCACTGCAATTTTAAGATGGGAGAGTGGAGAGAAAGGGCTTCTCCCAAGAATGAAAACTCTGTTTGCTTGGTCACTGTACTTGCAGGGCGCCAGCCTCATCCCCAAAAAGGTAGCTCCCAGCCTTAGTTTGAAAGTAGGGATGTTGCTTTGCTGGCCACCATCCCTCTGAAAAAAGCCTAGGTCTGGCCTTTGGGGAGAGGGAAGCTGACGGGGACTCCTCTTCTGGGCCTCAGCGGCGACTGCTGGCCTAGGCCAGATCACTGGGCTCCAGAGAGGGGTCCCCAGCTTGGAAAACTGTGGCGACCCACGACTTTTGGATATCCAGCTTCTGTTCCCCATAAAACTGAGTGCCAGGGTCCAGCCACCCTGCTGGGCGTGCAAGAAGTCTCCTGGGAGCCTAACCTCCGCTCATCCCGCCTCCCCTTTGGCAGGACTGGAGGGGATGGGAACAGCGCAGGGGATGCACAGCTATCCTTCGCAGGGCTCTCCCTTTTGCGGTTTCCACCACAGTCCCAATCTCCAGTCCCGGTCTCTGCCTCTCGGTCCCTAACCCTAAAGCTGTCTCGGCCCCCAACTGTGTTCTGGTTGCTTGCTCTGCCTGCGAGAGGGCAGAGCTGGGCAGACCCAGAGATAAGCGTGGCGGTTGGGTAAGGAGCCCAAACCCTTTGAAGGCTAGCGCTTGCACAAGGAGTGGCCGGGGCCCTGCGGAGGGAACGGGCAGGCGGGGCGGGGCCGACCCCGTCGGGGGGAGGGCTGAGGGGAGGCGGGGCCGGCGCCTCGGGACCTGGAGCTTCAGACAGCACGGCGGGTACCGGGGAGCGGACGGCGATCGAACGGTGAGGTGAGGACCCCCCGCTCCCCGATCCCCTGCTTCCTAGACTCCTCCCCATCACCTCCTCGAGGGCCTTCGTGGGTTCTCAGGGCTCCCTCCGTCCCGGCGCCCTCCTCCTGCCCGCCACGACCCGCCCCTCCCTCCTGCTGCCCGGCCTCTGCCCCCTCCCTCCTTGCCCCTCCCAAGTCGCAGTTCTTGCTGCCCGCCACTGCCCGGACCGCCCCCGCCACTCCTGTCCGGTGGCGAGCAGCTCCAGGCTGCCAGTCCCGTGCCCTCGGTCCGGGCCTGAGTCACCGGGAAACCTGGCCCTGAGTCAGGGCTGGAGGCTCCGCACTGGGGCCCTGGTATGGGGATGGGGCCCAGCAGGAGCGAGACAGAGGAAGGCCAGGGAGTCCTGGTTAGGGACCCGCCACGAGAGCAACGGACAGAGGGAGAGACAGAAACTCAGGGTCAGAGGTGGCCAGAGACACAGGCACCACTTAAGACCTAATTAGAATTGGAGACTGAGGCAAGGACAGGCTAATGACAGAGCAAAACAATGTGGCACAAGGAGAGGGGCAGGAATAGATTTAGAGGTGGAGATGAAGTGGGACAGTAATATACAGACAGGGCAGAAATAAAACTCAGGAGAGTCAGAATCAGTGAGAGGTCCAGGGAACAGACCAGGGCCAGGGGCAGGCTGGCCAAATCAAACAGGGCACAGAGGCCAGAGACCAAGGGAATGGGCAGGGAAAAGCCAGGCTCAGGAAAGGAAGGCCTGGAGAAAGCAGAGGTGGGGGATGTCATTTCACACTGTCCATTCAGGGTGTGTGAGCACATACGTGTGAGCATGCTGCGTGTGAGCAGAGAGTAGAGAAGACCTTGGGGTAATTGTTGTCTCTGGCCCCTCATCTCTCTGGGCATCCTAGTCCCCAAATAGCCTCTGTCCAGGACCAGTACACCACAGGTTGGGGCCGGTGAGGGCTCTCTGGGCAGCCTGACCAAGCCAGGCAGGATGTGGGGGCGGCCAGGGCTGAAGGGACAGGAAGGAAGTCTGAGCAGAGACAATAGGTGGAAGGGGAGGAGGAACGGGAAGCAACCAGGATTGGGATGGCAAGTTTGTACCTCTGCTCTGGACACCAGTGACAGTGGGGTCTGCATCTCCCTCCTACCTAGCCTGTCTCTCTCCCCATCTCATGGCCCAGCTGGACCTAGCCACAGTATTGGCCACTCCTCCCCACCTTTCTACCTCAGCATACCCCACAGGGTTTCAGAGTCTTGTCCCACATTTACTCAATTGAATGTGCACTAAGGTAGGGGAGGCCTTTGACCCAGACCCAATGTGGGCAGGAGCTTGGGGGCCAACACTAGCAAGGATTTGCTGTGAGCCTGGGACAAGACCCTCCCCCCTCTGGGCCTCATTTCCTCAACTGCAAAGGAAGGGACTCTCCTGTAATGAGAGAGCTGTTTCTGATATTCTAAGATGGCTCTACCTCCAGATCACAAGCCTTTTTCTTTGGAGGAAGACTGGAGGCTGGTCCCTCTTTCCAGCCCACAGACTTTGGGGGCAGGGTCAGAGAATCTCAGCTTGAGCCCTCCCTTCACCTTGCCCCTCCCCCCAGCAATGGCCTGAGCCCCCATGGCTGCCCCTCAGGACCTGGACATCGCTGTGTGGCTGGCCACGGTACACCTGGAGCAGTATGCAGACACGTTCCGACGGCATGGCCTGGCTACATCGGGTGCAGCCCGGGCCCTGGGCCACGAGGAGCTGAAGCAGTTGGGCATCAGTGCCACAGGGCATCGGAAACGCATTTTGCGCCTGCTGCAGATAGGCACTGTGGAGGGCTCCCTGGATCTCAAATCAAACAGCACTATGGAGCCATCCCCCAGCCCACCGCCCCCAACCCACCCCCCCAAGCCCGTACCCAAGCCCAGGACAGTGTTTGGTCTCAACAGCCCTGCGACCACCCAGAGGCCTGGGCTGAGCCCGGAGTCCAGACCACTGTCCCCTCCTTTCCCTACCTCCTCCTCTAAGCAGCCTTCAGCTCCGAATACCATGGAGATGATGCCCAGTGCTATCTACTTTGGTCTGGACTTAAGAGGCGGGGCACAGGCAGCTCAGGACATGTGAGTGGCATTGGCTCTCCAGGGATCTGATGCTGGGGGGAGGAGGATGGGGAAACAAGGGACAGGGTAGCAGGGCATGCAGGCTTATCCTTCCTTCTCTGTCCTTCAGAAACCAAGAGACTTTCCCGCTAAGGGCCCCAGACAGCTCCCAGACAGCTGCCCCTATCCCTGCCCTCAGACCCACAACAGGCACAGGTAGGTGGGTTCTCATGGGTCGAGGGGAGAGAGATGGTGCCCTCAGGACCTCAGACGCCCCCACCTGATGTCCACTTCCCTCTGCTGCTCCTCCTCCCGCCAGTGCACATCATGGATCCTGGCTGCCTGTACTATGGTGTCCAGCCTGCAGGGATTCCAGGGACTCCAGACAGAAGAGAGGGCAGGGGTGTTGGTCAGGACAGAGCTGAACACAGGTGAGTATTCAGTAGGGTAGTGGTAGAAGAAGAGGGGACTACGACGGGCCCAGCGTCACCCTCAGACAGATCCTGACTCAGTGACACAGAGTAGACAAAATAATGGATATATAATTGAAAAGTGGGAGATGTCCTTTTCATTCTTTCATTCAACAAATATTTACAGAGCAGCTATCACATGCCAGATGTAGCTGCTTGGGATGGATCAGTGTACATAGAAATCCCTGCTCTGGAGGGAAGAAAGTTAACGATAAACATATTAAGTTATATAGTGTGGTATGTTAAAAGGTGTTAAGTGCCATGGAAAAAACAAAGCAACGTAAGAGGGCTGGGGGGCAATGTGAGGCGACTGCAATTTCCATCAAGAGTTATTGGAAAATTAAGAAGATGACATTTGATCAAAAACTTGAAGGAGGTAAGGGAGTTAGCCATGAAGATATCTAGGGGAAGAGTGGCCAGAATAGAGCCCTCAGAGAAGGCTTGTGCCTAAGGGGGGAATCCAGAGCAATGAGGAGGCCTGGTGGCTTGGCTGGTGCAGAGGGCTGGGGTGGGAGGAGTGGTAGGCGGTGAGGTCAGAGAGGTGAAAGGGGCCAGAACATATAGAACTTTGTAGGTACTTTTGCTTTTATTCTAAGTGAAATGGGAAGCCATTGGAGGGGGTTTGACTTTTAAAAGGATTCCTCTGGTTGGTGTGTTGGAAACAGTCTCTAGGGGCAAAAGCAGAAGCAGAGAGACCAATTGGGAGGTCATTGTTACAATCAAGGTGACCGATCTCAGAGTACAGTGATGGTAGTGGAGATGACAAGAAGTGGCTATATTTTGAAGTCAAATGGTCAAATTAGTTTTGGGTCTGAGAGAAAAAGAGCTGTCAAGGAAAAAAAAATAGCTGGGCATTGTGGTGGGCGCCTACAGTCCCAGCTACGTGGGAGGCAGAGGCAAGAGAGTTTGAGGTTGCAGTGAGCTGTGACACCACGGCGCTCTACCGAGGGCAACATAAGGAGACTCTGTCACTAAAAAAAAAACAGTCAAGAATGGCTTTGAGGGTTTCAGTCTGAACTTGTGCTGTCCAGTATGATAGCCATTAGCCACATGTAACTACTGAGCATATGACTGTGTTCAGTAGGTGGTAAATGTAAAACAGCTGGTAGATTTCAAAGACTTAGTGTGAGAAAAAGCAATGTTCAATGAGTATGGCAGATAGGGATATTAACTGTCACAGTAATTTTTATATGGATTATATACTAGACTGTAAATGTTTGGGATATTTTGGGTTAAACAAAACATATTAGAATTACTTCCACTGGTTTAGTTTAATTTTTTTAACATGACTACTAGAAAATTTAAAATTACATATGTGGTTCACATTGACTTCTGGTGGACAGCACTGATCTGAAAAACTGAAAGTTCATGGAATTGCTGTGGTCTAAGATGGGGAAGACTCTGCATAAAGCAGATCAGGAGTTCAGATCTGGACGTGTGGAAAAAAAATTTTTTTTGTTTTTTGAGACAGAGTCTCAATCTGTTGTCCCACCTAGAGTACAGTGGTGTCATTCATAGCTATAGGCATGTACCACCACTCCTGGCTAGTTTTTCTATTTTTATTTTTTATTATTTTTTATTATTTTTTTTGAGACAGAGCCTCAAGCTGTCACCCTGGGTAGAGTGCTGTGGCATCACAGGTCACAGCAACCTCCAATTCCTGGGCTCAAGCGATTCTCCTGCCTCCGCCTCCCAAGTAGCTGGGACCACAGGCGCCCGCCACAACGCCCAGCCATTTTTTGGTTGCAGCCTTCATTGTTGTTTGGCGGGCCCGGGCTGGATTCGAACCCGCCAGCTCAGGTGTACGTGGCTCGTTAAGCCACAGGCGCCGAGCCTAGTTTTTCTATTTTTAATAGAGATAGGGTCTTGCTCTTGCTCAGGCTGGTCTCAAACTCCTGAGTTCAAACAATCTACCTGCCTTGGCCTCCCAAAGTGCTAGGATCGTAGGTATGAGCCACTATGTTTGGCCTGGTGTTTTTTTTTTTTTTTTTTTGGAGACAGACTCTCAAGCTGTCACCCTGGGTAGAGTGCCGTGGCGTCACAGCTCACAACAACCTCAAACTCTTGGGCTTAAGTGATCCTCTTGCCTCAGCCTCCCAAGTACCTGGGACTACAGGCGCCCACCATAATGCCCGGCTATTTTTTTTTTGGTGTGGGGGGTTATAGTTGTCGTTGTTTGGCAGGCCCAGCTGGATTCGAACCCACCAGCTCTGGTGTATGAGGCTGGAGCTCTAGCCACTGAGCTACAGGGGTGGAGCCTGTTTTGTTTTTTAATAGGATAGAATGTTACATAGGTTTGTAGGTGAATAGGAATGATCTGGTAGAGAGGGACAATTAGCTGTGTAGGGGATTGGAAAGGGAGAAATCTGGAGTGATGTCTTTGTGTAGGTAAGAGGAATAGGATTAAGTGCACAGAGGAGGATCTGGCTGTAGACAGGGGTGTTTATTATAGTCACAGGAGGAAGGCAGAATATGTGTGTGAAATTGGGTAGATGTGGCGCTAGGAGTCCGTGGGAGTTCTCATCTGATTACTTCAATTTCTCTGTCTAGTAGGAAACAAATAGGGTAGAGTAGTGGTTCTCAACCTCAGCTGTACCATAGCCTGGGGAACTTTTAAAACTACAGGTGCCTGGGCCCCATTCTCAGAGATTCACATTTAGGTGTCAGGTATATGTAAAGTTTCCCAAGTGATGTTGTGTTGTTGAGGTTGAGAACTACTGGAAAGTGATAAGGAATAACACAGGAATTGATTCAGGGTGGTTAAGGAAGCCTATATGAGAAGATGACATAAACAAAGACCTGAAGGATGAGAAAAAAGCAGCCCAGGGAAGTGTGGAAGGAAGCATGTTCTAGGCAGAAGGAACAGCATGTGCTAAGGCTCTGAAAGAAGGAAGAAAATGTGGCTGGACTGTAGTATAGCAGGTGTGAGGGTGATACAAGATGTGTCCAAGGGAGTAGCTCTGAGTTCCATTGTACAAGAGCTTGCAATCCATGTAAGGATTATGGATTTAGCCTAAGTGCAAAAAATGGAACATTAGTGAAGGGTTTCATGCAGGGGAGTGAAACAGTCTCGTTTATATTTCTAAAAGAGCACTCTGGGTGACTATGTGAGAATGCATTGTTGGGGTAGGGAGGCAAGAGTGAAAGCAAGTGACCAGTTAGGTTAGGCAATTTGTATCACCCTGGTGAGAGCTGATGGGAACTTGGTCCAGGGAAAGAAAGTAAAGAATTTTTTAGAGAAAGAACCTATAAGACATATTGATTACTTATGGGCAGCCATGGCAGGGAGCCATCTGCACGACCCCTCCCCAACTTTTTCACCCAAGCAGTACAGTACTAATGGCAGAAGAAACAGATTGAAATTTTCCCCATAAAAATTCCAAGTATGTTCAGGGAAGAAGCTCCATGCTAATTAGTTGGGTTCCTAGTCTCCCTATTCCCTTGTTTGAAAAGCAGATCCCGTACTTGCCAAGCATTCTATTAGATGCTGTGGGTGGGGGAGGAGTAATTACAAAGAAGGTGTCCAGGGTACTGTGTCTAATGTGGGTCTCTCCCTGTCTTGGCACCCCCCCAAGACTCAGTAGGCAGGATCCGGAGGCACGAGAGGATGTTGGCTATGCCAGCCTTGAGCTACCTGGGGACTCTACCCTCTCACTACCCACCCCAGACACAGAGGAGACCGGTGATGACCTCATTTCACCCTATGCCAGCTTCTCCTCCACAGCAGACCGCCCCACGCCCCTGCTCAGTGGCTGGCTAGACAAGCTCTCACCTCAGGGGTGGGCTGCTGGGAAGGGAAGGGAGAGGAGGGAAGGTGGGGGTGAAGGAAGGGCAGGTCCCAAGTATTCCCCAACCCTATGGTCCCCTAACCCCGTGCAACCTCAAACACTCATCTTGGCCCCTTCCTTCCTCAGAAACTATGTCTTCCAGAGACGCTTTGTGCAGTTCAATGGAAGGAGTCTGATGTACTTTGGCAGTGACAAGGTAGGGGACAAAAGATGTTCTGTGAGACTAGGGAGAGGGAGAAAGAGGGTTGGGGGAGGCTCAGGATTGGACGGAGAAAAGCCTCTGGTGGGGGGTGGTTACCGCATGCCTGATGTCAGCAGTTGAAGTAGTCGGCTTAACAGCTGGACCCACTCCTTGTGGATTGAGTCTTGAGCTCAGAAAAGCTGGTGCTGGACCCAAGGGTCAGCACACACATTGCTCAGTTCCTGTCCCCATGGGTCACTGAGCTCTCTTTCCAGGACCCCTTCCCCAAGGGTGTGATCCCTTTGACTGCCATTGAGATGACCCGTGGCAGCAAGGACAATAAGTTCCAGGTCATCACCAGCCAGAGGGTGTTCGTGTTCCGCACAGAGAGTGAGGGTGAGGGCCAGGGCTCCTGGGTCAGGGCCGGAGGGAGGGAGGCTGTGTGAGCACATAGCGTGCTCATCTGCTTCCTGTCCACCAGCCCAGCGGGACATGTGGTGCTCCACGTTACAATCCTGCCTGAAGGAGCAGCGTCTTCTGGGCCACCCGCGGCCTCCCCAGCCGCCCCGACCCCTCCGCACGGGCATGCTGGAGCTGCGTGGCCATAAGGCCAAGGTGTTTGCTGCTTTGAGTCCTGGAGAGCTGGCACTCTACAAGAGTGAACAAGTGAGAAGGGCTGCCGGGCTGGGGCCAAGAGGCCTGGCCTAGTCCATTCTGGCACCTCATGGGCCCCTCTCCCCTAGGCCTTCTCTTTGGGCATTGGGATCTGCTTCATCGAGCTACAAGGCTGCAGTGTCCGGGAGACTAAAAGTCGAAGCTTCGACCTGCTCACACCCCATCGCTGCTTCAGGTGGGGCTCGAGCTAGTGGGAGGCAAGCCTGGGGACTTTGAGGGAGGCATAAGGGTGGGGAGGACCAGAGGCCTCCTCAGGAGGATGTCAGTGGTCTTGCACTGATGGGAGCCCAGACAGCAGGATCAAGATGTCAGGAGGGCCTGGGCTGGCCCACATATGGCCTATTGTGGCTCCTGCAGGAATGGCCGGTGGGATGGGATATGGGGGGAGGTCCATGCCCACGGACTGGCTGTCCACCCCTCAGCTTCACAGCCGAGTCTGGGGGGGCTCGGCAGAGCTGGGCGGCCGCACTGCAGGAAGCAGTAACTGAGACCCTGTCTGACTACGAGGTGGCTGAGAAGATCTGGTCCAATCGGGCAAACCGGCACTGTGCAGATTGTGGCGCCTCTCGCCCAGACTGGGCTGCTGTCAACCTGGGCGTGGTCATCTGCAAGCAGTGTGCAGGTGAGGGCTGGGGCCTCAATTCCAAATGGGGAGCAGGAGGAGGGGTTTGGGATTGGAGGATACTCGTGCCTAATATCCCTTATGCCCTAACAGGTCAGCACCGGGCACTGGGTTCTGGAATCTCTAAGGTGCAGAGCCTGAAGTTGGATACAAGTGTCTGGAGTAATGAGATAGTACAGGTGAGGGGTCTGAAGAGGGAGAGGGTGGGACGGGTGAAAGACAGCTTCAGAAAGCAGGCATTAGAACCAGCTTGGGGATGGGATTGGAATGTCTGAGGAGTCTTCCTGTCACTTACCTCCACCCGTTGTCATCTTACAGTTGTTCATTGTCCTGGGAAATGACCGTGCTAACCGCTTCTGGGCAGGGACACTACCCCCAGGGGAGGGGCTGCATCCAGACTCAAACCCTGGCCCCCGGGGAGAGTTCATCTCCCGAAAGTACCGGTTGGGTCTCTTCCGGAAGCCCCACCCTCAGTATCCAGATCATAGCCAGCTTCTCCAGGTAGGAGGGACAGGTTGGGGCTGATCGGAGAGGGGCAGTCTTTGAGTTGGAATGCCTAGGCTTGGGTGACGGGGGCTGTTTTGGTGTCCCCGGGGCTCTTAGTCTGGGTTTGGGGGCTGACAAAGGCCTTTCCTTCCCTGTAGGCGTTGTGTGTAGCTGTGGCAGGACCCAACCTGTTAAAGAACATGGCCCAGCTCTTCTGTGTTGAGGCCTCTGAGGATGACGAGCCCTGGTCCCCTTCAGCCCCTGATGGCAGCTTCCCTGGCCTCCTACCACCAGGTTATCCCCCTCAGTGCTCCCTCTCTCTTCCCTGGGAATTCTCAGCCTCAACCTGTGATTTGGTTGGTTCTTCTAGGAGGCTCCAATTACCCCATCATCTGTCCATTACAATGGTCCAACCTAAGCAGTTTCCCAGCCCCTCAGATCCTCAAGGCCTATTTTCTGATGTCATAAGATCACTGATGATGGTCAGGGCCTGGGGTGGGTCTGGATGTTCCAGGGGCTAGTGCTGGTCCATCCCGGACAGGCTCAACCGATGGGTCAGTTCTCATCTCATTGGGGATCTCTCGAAGAAGTGATAAGTTTAACAGTGGTGCTCTCCGTTCTTCAGGCCACAAGGGCTGAGATGCCAATAGGATAGTCCTTGCTCTGGGGTGGGGCTGGGCTAGAGGCCTCCCTGTCTCATCACCCACTGTCATCCTCTTTTCTAATCTGCGTAGTGAGGGTTCCAGGCTCACTGAGCCCAATCTGGCCATGCTGTCAGTGAAGTTGGGTTCTGCTTTCTTCTGTTTAATCTGTTCCCCAGAAAGGATCACACTTGACAAGATTACTTCTCCTTTCCCTTGCAGACCCCTCCCCTGGTGTGTACAATGAGGTGGTGGTGCCTGCTACTTATAGCGGTTTCCTGTACTGTGGTCCCATCAGTAACAAAGCTGGACCCCCGCCCCCTCGCAGGGGCCGAGATGGTGAGGGGAGCCACGGGAGGGGAGCATACAGGGACAGAAATTGGGGAGGGTGTGAGTGCACCACAGAGGGCCAGGGAGAAGAGGGCTGGAATGGGAAAGTGGGGTCATCCCCTGGAGGGGACATGCTGGGGGGAGAGAGGGACCTTGCTAGGTGGCACCAATACGTGATAGTTAAAAACCTCTGCTCTGAAGTCATACTGTCTGGGTCCAACCCCAGCTCTGCTACTTCCTACCTATGTGACATGGGCAAGTAACTCAAACTCTGATCCTCAGTTTTCCCATCTGTAAAATAAGACAGAATATAATATTCACCCCCATAGGGTTATTGTGAAGATTACGTGGGATTGTACATATGCAAGGGCTTGGCATAGAATAGGTATTTGTCAATGGGAACTATGACAGTAGGGGCAGAGGTCTCCTGTCCCTGACCATCTCTCTCCTCCTTAGCTCCTCCCCGCCTGTGGTGTGTACTAGGAGCGGCTCTGGAAATGTTTGTGTCAGAAAGCAGCCCTGAACCCATCAGCCTCATACAGCCCCAGGATGTTGTATGTCTGGGTGTGAGCCCCCCACCCACTGACCCAGGTGACCTCGACAGGTATCAGCTCCCCATGCTCATGGAGCATCTTTCTATCCCCGGTCTGCAGCCCAACTGTCCCTCATTGGCCCCCATTCTCCTCCCTGACCTCATCTCTCCAGGTTCCCCTTTTCCTTTGAGCTTATCCTCACCGGTGGGAGGATTCAGCATTTTAGCACAGATGGAGCTGACAGCCTGGAGGCCTGGACTAGCGCCATGGGCAAGGTGAGAGAGCTGAGACCCTGTCACAGCAGCTTGAGGTTTCCCTGGCCCCACCTGCTCCCATACTGTCCTCTCTTGTTCCTATAGCTGCTTCCATGGCTTCCACTAACAGCTGAGGCTGACTGAGCGCTTATTCTGTGCCAGGCCCCATGTTAAGCACTGCCTACTCAATACCTCATTTAATTTTCACAACAGCCCACAGAGATAAGGATTATTAATGGTTTTTGTTTTTTGAGATAGTCTCACTTTATCGCCCTCGGTAGAGTGCCGTGGCGTCACACAGCTCACAGCAACCTCCAACTCCTGGGCTTAGGCGATTCTCTTGCCTCAGCCTCCCGAGTAGCTGGGACTACAGGCGCCC